>JAAAKG020008530.1:0-21199 GCA_010014905.2 Druon quercuslanigerum
TTCGGCAACAGCTGACAAAAACATCATAGTCAAGGAGAATGAAAAGAAAGAGAGGTATAGAGACCTTGTAAGGGAGTTGCTACGATTATTATTATTCTGTCTTGGAGGTGCCAAGCTTTGGCTAGTTAATAACCTAAAAAGCATCCCTGCGTGTAAACAATATGCTAAAACTCTTGCGGTGAAAATGCAGAAGGCGTTCGTCCTTGGGCCGCTCCGTGTCCTCAGGGTGCACAAGACTTTTGCCGGATCGTCGTATTGATTCCATTACAGACTGTAACCGCCTATCTAACGGTCGTGAGACGTGGTCATGGCTGAAATTTTACCGCGACTTCGCAGGGATCGGGTGCAAATTTTCAGATTAGCACCCGATCCCGGCGAAATCCTGCGGTTGTCCTTATAACAAATATTTAAATTATATATTGCGAGCGTTAAGCCGAATGCTAGCCCAAAAAATTTTATTAACACATGGAAAAAAACTAACGTAGTGGGTGCTAAAATTGCCCTGCACCTAAACCCTAAAAAAATCTATAGGAGTAAGGGTCTAAGGAAACTCACCGGTGATTCTCTGAGACCAACGACCAACTGAAATTCTGGAAATTTTCTACCGCGGGAAAGCGTACGCACTGAGTCAAACAATTATTTTTAACCAACGAATAGAAAAGAACCAGAAAACCGAAAACACTCTTAAATGGAGCAAACCAGGAGGTGGGTCGGTTGTTAGGAAGTCCTTACGGACTCATGGTACCAAACTAATTCCTCCATCACGTCGCTTGAAGAAATAATAGAAAACTTTACCTCGGACACAGTCTCGTAGCGAATGATTTGAAATATAATAATCTGAACAATATAATACAAATAGTCACAGAATCCAGGTAATTCGATCAAAATACTCCAAAAAATTCCAATAATCAATAATCAGTCGATAACCAGTCTTTTCTTTTCTGTAATAGCATGACACGTCTGGAAACTCGGAGATCAAGAACGAAAGTGACAGATTTTGAGTAACGCGTCAAGACCGTCAACTCCAAGGGTGCTCGGATCTGGACCCATTCACAAAACATAAGTCGCAGCGTTACTGCCAGCAGAATTATGAACTAAAATAATCGGTGACTACGGTGTAACTAATTTCCGTGACAATATTCGCGAAATTTTAATATAAATCTAATAGATATGTTCAAGAGCACGATATTTTATGCTAAATCTTAAAACTTACATAGATATTGAAATTTTCCGAGCTTTATACCAACGCGCGCCTAGTAGAGAGACTGTGAACTAAATATTTACTAATTAAACTATGAACTTTATTTACGAATACAAATAATGTAACTAAATCCCCAACGTAACTAATCATAAGCATAGTCGCACTGAATCTAGATCCCAAGCTTCGTGAAACTTCATGAAGGAAGGTTCCATGAATCTTGGAAAGTTTCCAACCTTAGTTTCGAGCGGAAAAATCAAAATGTACAATGTGAACGGAATATCCTGTACGGTAAAATAACTATATACCTATATACCTATATACTTACTTAGCGTATAATATACCTAAGTTGAACATATATGGCGTCACTTCGTGAAACTTTAACGATGTTAAAGTTTCATGAGTCTAGGTAATTTTCCGAGGATCAATTTCGAGCGGGAAAGTTCAAATAATGTGATAGTCGAACATCAAATTAAACCTAAAACAACTATGTATAACGATTCCTACCTAGTAAAACTATGACCTACAAGCGTACATAAACCTTACGCATGTTGCGTTACGCTAACGTGCCAATTAACCTACCCCCGGTCTAACCTGGTTACGTATGCGCACAGTTTAGAAAGTACACTTCTAATGTTACGGGGCCTGGTCCTACGGGGCATTTCATTAATACTAAGAACAATTTACATGTAATGGAAGGGTCCGTGACCACCAGACTCTGGCTAAGTCACGATATACAGTACGTAGATCTACCGAGTTTACAATTTTATATTTTATGATCTCTAGAGATTGTCGAACGATACACTGAGGAAATAGGAATGGAATTTGGGTAAGACAAATGCGCCAAGGTTTATTTGAAGCAAGGAAAACTTAATGGCGTCTCTGAAGACTCTGAGCTTGTCGATAGAAGCGCTATACGACACCTTTGAGCTGGAAAGACTTATACGTACCTTAGCGTGCCAGAGAGCCGCATTCAGGGTGTGACATCAATAAAGGATTCTCTCCGAAGCAGATATAAAAGGCTTATCCGGCACATTTGGTCTTCCGAACTGTTGGCGAGGAACAAAGTATCGGCAACGAACATGCTTACCGTCCATTAGCGGCTTAGTAAAATACTTAGAATCCATACATGATGCCCATTTTTTGTCTTAAATGTTAAAACGTATACCAACGCTAGTAATACAGTGGATGGAAGCTTTTAATATGTCCCCTAAGGGTTTACATTTTTCTTTTACCTTCTTCCCTATCCTTTATACACCTCCCACTCACTTACTTGGTGGTGGGAGGGGGACCTACAGTTTAAGGTGGGTTCCGAAAAACCAAGAGAAACAGCCTTAAGTACTTAAAGAACCTTTTTCTGTAGAGGTACCGGTCCCACGACTCTTCGGAGACGAATAGCTCTCTTGCTAGGTTAGTGCGACCGACAGAGTGGGTCCGAAGCCCGCGCTTTAGCTCCACGACCATCATCCCATTTTACTAGCGCTATTAATATAATACTGATTTTAATAGAGGAAATTTCCAGTTTTCGAGAAGGAAAGAAAAAGAAGTTTGACAAAAAAACGATAGAAAAATATACATCGCAAATATCTCCAGGCGGGCCGACATGAAACTTTACGCTCACAAAATAAAACTTGACGCCTGTTACATAAAACTTTGCACCCGATTGAGAAAATTATATTCACCTTTAAAAAGATTCCATCCCTGTACCCCACTATCTTCCTTCTACTAAGTACGCTATTTCTTCCTTTCTATTATAATTTAAAATTGCCAAGAACACCAAACATCCTTTATCTGCTGCACATGCTTGTTCTCAAGGAGGCTAGCACAAAAAATATAATGTGTATCAAAGGCGTACGGCTATTTTCCCTCGTGTGACTGTCACCTTAGTTTCGCTCGTGAGGCTAATTCACACTCGTAAAATAGCGGTCTTCACGCCGTTGATAAAAAATCTACTAATATAACCATAAAAGACCATCGTACAATGTAGGCAATTTATTTCTAATAAAATCGAACATGGGATGTAAGACACGTGTTTTACGCCAAACGATCTCCTTCACTTTTTAACAGATATCTCGTCTCCTACAATTACAATATTTCGCCTGTCAATCTTGACTTTTTTTAAGGCATAAGCAACAAAATCTTGCAATGAAGCTAGTATTCTAGTCCTATCTCCCCACTCTGCCGCAGCTAACGGTATAATTTCTGAGTTTCCATCTACATGTCTTTTCAATTTCGATGATCGCTATCAACAAAGGAAGCCATCGTGGTATTCACTATTCTCTTCACCCACTCTATCGGATTTGTTTGCGCGAGGTACGGTGGAGTGGTGGAATGACAAGTACCAAGCTGATGGACAGCCTTTGATATATGCTTATTGATAAATTCAATGCCGTTGGCTGTGAACAAGATATCAGGGGTTCTCCACCTGAAAACTACACAATATTTGAAAGCCTTTTGTACATTTATACCATTACATTTTCTTAGTGGTACACACTCTCTCCACTTAGTAAACATGTCCTGGAATATGTGTAAATATCTATAATAAGCAAGACCAGGTAGAAAAGAACCCATAATGACAGCTGCAACAATATCCATGGTTGTTCTATCACGCTACCGGAACAGCCTTATTCACCTTGAGTTTTTGGCAAGTGAAGTAGGTTCGAACATAAATAGCTGCATCTTTGTACATTCCTGGCCAATAATACTATAGGGCTATACGGAAATGCATATTTTCACTTGCAAGTTGACCAGAAATGTAGTGGTGTGCTTTTGAATGCTGCTGTCTTCGAATAGGTTACTACAGGTTTCAAAAATGTTGACCTGTCTACCAAAGTTTGAATCAGTAAGTGAAAAAATCGCTTAAGAACGTTACAAATTTCACTGGGCAGATAATTTTATTGCGAACAAATTCTTTATTCATGACACCATCATACATTAATTATCAATAAAGTTACAGTTGGGCGAAGGTTTAAAAACAGGGTGGACAGCGTCAATTTTACGACAGTGAACTTTGACTTGTTATATTTTGTTGAAAAATCATTAGAAACGAGGCAAAAAAAATCAGGCTAACAAAGTTAATTATATAGGAGGACCTTATCTAAACTCCAAATTGTGATAGAAAGCTCAGTCAAAGCTTGAGATTAGTAAAAAATTCAAGTAATACAATAAAATAAGAAATAAAGTTTCAAAATTATTTAATTCTGGGATCCTATTTCGTCCCAATTCAGTTATTCTTCCAGAAGCCTGAAGATAAATACGAGTACATTCCGGTAATCAGGCAGCTGGGGGAATGTGCCGAATAGTGACCCTTGACAAAAACTGATACTACCCCTTTTATGCGCGCAAGAAAAAAAAATTGTTTCTTTTCCAAAATCCATCTCAGTCTTTTATTTATAATTTTTCCATAAACTTACACATATTTGACATTAATAGGTTTTTAAATAGCGGTTAGCTTAGAGTTTCTTTCTTGATTTGAAAATAGGAACTATTAAGGATTTTCTCCACTTATTTGAAAAAAGGTTGTAAATCCAAATACAGCTCAGCATGACTAAAAGACATTCTAGTGCTTTGGATGGAATATTTTTAGAAAGTTATTTCGTTATTTTTGCATCTCCAATGCTAGTATTTTTACATAGAAAAAAATTGGACTATTAGTAGTAGAGTTTTGACTCTAATGCAACCTTTGGTCTGCAAGGCTCTCGTTATTAAGCTTGAAGGTAAGAAAGGTTGGGTCGTAGTTTGAATTTATGGCATTTCAGGCCTAGTTACCTGCTAGTTTGTCGGAAGTTTTTTTGAAATCTATAGTGATATTATTATAAATTTTTAGTAAGCTCTTTAGTAATGCTTTGTTCATTTCTGAATTCTGACAGAGCACTTGGTATTTGAATGATTAATGAGACGTTTTTAGAGACCCGCTGCCTCTGTAATTGCAGCAACTACTGCATTAACCAATTGATCTATTTCGTATTTATTTGGTAAAAAGTGAATATTAAGTTGGGTGGTTTGGCATTTATCTTTTTACGAAACTCACCTCAGTAAGCTGGTTTAAAGTTCCAGCTTGTTATATAATTGTATAGGGTTGGATGAGAATGTTGTAGTTCTCTTTTGATTGGGAAGTGAACACTATTTTAAAGATTCTCAGATGGTTCCCAACTTATATTTTGAGCAATATTGGGACCTCAAATTGAGAAATTACTCGACTTAAACGTAGCATTTAAGATATTAAAGCGTATAGGTCGATTATTGTTTAGAAGAACGTGAAGTTCATCTAGAAGCTGTTAATTATAATGCCTCTGGTGCTCGTGTGGTTGGAGCCCTAGGGCGAGTTATGGCTGTCAAAATCTCCTAGGAAGTTCATTTTTTTGTAATTCAATAAAAAATTAAGGTTAGTATACACTTCGAAAAACCTTGTAGAGGGAAATCGATCGAAACCACTATGAATTCGTGATGCAATGTTTTTCGCGCGCTAAAATATTAGCTAAAATGTTAGCTCGCCTAAAATATTTCTGGTTATATTATAGTATAGATTCGGTTTCATTTGATTATTTTTTTATTCAAGAATATATGTTCAGAAAATTTGAAATTATTTTCATAGATATATTTGTATTATTTATCTTGTGTATAGATTAATCTTTAGGTAATCAAGGATTCCACCCTGGTGCAAGCTCAAGTCCCAAAATGTTTCCACTAGGTAATAATTGGTGCACCAAAAAAAATACACCATCTTGATGCTCCATATAGGTTTTAATTTGGTATCTTTCACGATCATCCTCAGTTGGAATTATATTTGTACTAGTAAGGCCAACTGCTCTTGCTTTTCCACGAAATTCCCACACCCCAACGTCTCTACCTTTGTATTTGAAAGTCCTAGTTGGATTAGATGGGCGGGGCTGATGAACTTGATTCACTCCCGGCGGACTCAATTCTGTAAGAAAAAATTTCGATTTTCCAAAGATTTAAAATCCGTTTTATCAATGTGCAAAATTCCTGAAAATAAAACCAAGAATCCATTGACCAAATTTGGACAACCATCATAAAATGTTCCTTTTGAAATCTTAAAACAACAAATCAGGAAAAAGCACTTTTTTCTGATAAAAAAGAAAAGAAAATAATTTTCCTCCTTGGACAATTTTCCTCCTCGTAGATTAGTGGTTAAGCTCTAGCGAACCGAGTGAGAGGGCAGGATACTCCACAGAGTATCCTCATAGTATCCACATAGTATACCTTCCATATCATGCCACAAAAACTAAAAACAAAACAGCAAGATAAACTTTTAAATTGCTGAAATTCAGATTCTAGGCAAAAATTCCTATTAGAAAGTCTCGGAGTAATCGGAATAGTTTTTTTTTTGCAACGGTAGAGTATCTTTTCCATTCACTCGGTCCGCTTGGCAGGCCAACAAATGGACAACTAACTAAGAAGATACTGAAGTGGGACGATGTTCGTGAGGGCTAAAGCGCAGGCTTTGGACCCACTCTGTTGGCTTGCGGGTTCGATTCCCGCCTTGCACTCTGGAAGAACCTCGGTGACCCATGTGGTGAACACTAACCTACTCAGGGAGTAGTTCATCTCTGGAGAGTCATGGGGCAGGTACCTCTAGAGAAAAAGGTTCTCCAATTACTCAAGGCTGTTGCTCTTGGTGGTTCGGAACCCACCTTAAACTGTAAGTCCTTCTTCCACCGCCAAGTAAGTGCGTGGGAGGTGTATAAAGGAGAGGACACATTAAAAGCTTCCGGTAGACTAAGAAGATACTGATGTAGTGCTACCTCAATACAAGTAGGCCAGAAAAAATTAACATCGGCGAAATAAGGATCGATAATCAATAACTAACCTGATCCGTTATGAGCGATCAACTTAGGTGAAAATTCAGCTCCCAATATTTGTCCATTCTCTATAAACACCTTAAATCTGGCGCCATCTTTATCAACCATACGGGTTTCAATTACATGTTTCGTGATGTACTCTTCATCTGGAATGAAATTTTTGGAATACAGAAGACGAACTTCACGAGGTGTTCCTCCAGGATGATTCCACACGCCAAATTCTTTGCCTGCGTAAGTGATAATCCTATGCGGTCTATGTCGTGTCTTTCTTGCATACGGTTTTATATAACTTGGGTCAATCACAGGTGGCGCGGTTTCACCAGTTCGCAAAGCACGTAATTCTGCAAAAAGAATATCAAGGTTTGTGATCTTAATAGCATTAAATATCAACCTCAAAATTAAACACTCTAAACTGAAACACTGGAACAAAATTACAATTCTTATTTTGCTAAGAGCTTTTTCAGAAAGCACCTATTGATAAATTAAATTTTAATAAGAGTTTAAAATTAATATAATTCTACAGAAGTGTGATGAAGCATGTTTTTTAAACTTCTATTGGCCGAATTAAATAATAATTAGGGTTCGGTACACAATCGTTTCCTTTATGGACGAGACAATCAAAGCAGATACCGCGATACGAGTGGAAGGTATTTAGCTAAAACGGATGACACTTTTGGTGCTATAAAATTAAGGCCTTTTACAAGAATTAACGTCATGAAAAAATAGCTCAATTAAATTTTAAATAGCTGAATAAATTTACTTTATAATTAGGAAAATATGAAAAACGGTTGATAAAAATCTGTAAATATTTTCATTAATAAACAGAATCTTTAAGTGTATGCAAAATGAAAAGAACTCTTAACTAGGATTGCAAATGTTAACCAAATATTCTCTTTATTTTTTAAATTGTCTCGTCATTATATAATGAAGATAATGCAGATTATTCAAATTCAATTTCATACGATTATATCCAATTTTAAATATCCGCAACCGGCTCTAATCCTCTAATTATGAGAAGGTCACGAGAAGCGCGCCACTGCTCGCACGACCGGCAGTCAAGTACGCCCTCCAGGTGCCCTTAAGTGCTTTCTTCACCTTTTCGGCAGTAATTGGTAGACAATCTTCTTCAGATGGTATGAAGCTGTCGCGCTCCTGGAAGCGGATGATATCCGGAGTGGCTTCCTTCAAGATTTGTTAAACCCCGTAAATTTCATTCCATAAAGCCTTGACCAGCTGATCTTCTTGTTCAGTTGATGCAAGCACTTTATTGCCTTTTGATCCATCGTCGGTTTTGTCCATCGATTGGAATCAGTCAAAGCTCTCGCCGTATCATAAACTAAAAAACTATGACGCGCCGCGAGGAAAGGGACCTTAAGGTTACAAAAATCGATTTTCAGATTTTCGAGGGCATTGATAGTTTTAAAACTGCTCTCTTATATTGAAAAAGAATGAAATTTTTATTTGCAAATTTAGAATTGTTATAAAGCTGCAAAGTGAGGCGTGAGTCACCTATTCTGAAGCGTGCGGACGGCCCCATAAATCCAGCCCCACTAATTTCGATACATCTTTCCGTTCTACGTTTGTTTAATTAAAAAGCTCATCTGATTCGCTGAACGCGGAGTGAGGAAAATTTGATCTTAAGTGGAGGGGTTGCATTCCGGAGATCTTCTTCTCTAAGTGCCTATACTTTCGATCATTTTTTCAATCCCTTCTACTGAAAAATTCGCCTGTTAACCCTAAGGTCCCTTTTTTTGAAGTGTGTCACAATTGATGGTCCAGCAGTCTAACTGAATCAAGAGATGTTCATAGGGCGGCATCCATTTCAGACATATGTTGGGACCGAGGCGGAGCCTGTTTGTTTATGCTTTTCCTTGTCCTGAAATCCTTATCATCTCACGGGATGCCTGTTTTCTACAAATCTTTTTAATTCCGCTTCCTCTTCGTCATCTGTCGCTTGTTATCGTAACTGCTGCCGTTAAACGTGCCCTTGCGAATAGGGATAATCCTGGCATTGTATCAGTCAAGCAAGTCATCTTTGAGTAGATCCGTTCACTCTATAGTGTAAGCGTCTACCCCGGCTATTTACCACATGTTTAAATTGCCAGGACAGTGTTATCCCAAAATTTTGCATCACCAGCCCACCTCCTTCCTTTCATCAAAAATCGTCAAAAACTTGTTGGTCGGCCCCATGGGTAGTGTGACGTAGTTAAGGTAGGAATTAGATAAGACTCAAGCCAGAATAAGCTGTTATAATTTTTTGACATTCAAGGTTACGCGAAGATCATGGACTTACCTTCAGGAAATATGTATGGCGCTATTGGTACTGGATTATGATTGGATTGTGTGGTAGGCCGAGGGTTGCCGGACGCAAGGGGAGTTCGAAATCTGGCGAAACCCGTCCTAACTCTCAGAGGTCGTGACTGGTCGGGCTGTGAACTTGATTCTGTAAAAAGAAATAGAAATGGGTGAATTTTGAGTATGTAATTAAATATTATCGAGCTGAAAGTTTGGGTAAATTAAGAATTTCCCGTTTATCTTTTTCTATTTCCTCTTCTTGGTCGCATCTTATCCTAAATTTATCAAAGCAAATCTTTTTTTATCTCTCTGGCAATATAAATTTCTGTCTATATGTTACAATCGCCTCTTTTCTATCTGATACTATCCTCCATCTATCCATGTCAATATTTTGCTATCTCCTATGCAAACTAAATTTTCGTCTTTTTTTAAAATTTTTTTTTCAATCAAAATTCCGATCTATCTTTTTCAATGCCCTATTACCTATCTGATCATATACCACATCTACTAACGTCTATCCTTTTCTATATCTTGGGTAATATATATATAGACAGATATTTTTTAACGAGTTATCGTGTTTCAAATTCAACAGTGATATTCGAAATTTCCGAAAGCAGTTTGAAGCATTCGTAAAATAATTTTGAATAGAAAATAAATATGTTATAATAAAAATTGGATTAAAAATTATACTATATATTAATATAATATTATGATATTTACCAATAGAATGAAGGATAACCCCTGATGTGAAAATCAGAGTATAAAAGCCCCTCATTTTATTTTAAATAGAGGAAAATGAGTGAATCGTTTTTAAAGACTGGTAATATACCTGAATGAGACCTCCTTAAATTAGGCATTTTTATCGATTTTAGCCTCATATATTAAAGGTGTAATGCTTATATTCTAAGATATTTGATGCCTTGGTAGAGATAACGCTTGACTTTTTTCATTCTACAAAATTAGCCATCAATAAAAGTATTTTGATTTAAAATGATATGTGTGTTCATAAATTTCTCTTTTTGCTTCGTAGAAAATTAAAATCTTCAGATTGACGATGTAATATACCTATATGTACGCAATGTAGACATATTGAGACATCTCTTATGACCTCGAACTGTAAATTCAGCAAATATTAAAGTTGTCGGTTCAGACTTTAATTAACCGTGGCACCATTTGAAAATTTTTAACTTGGAACAGAGAAGAATATTGGTTATAAGTAAATTCCGAATTTGGGTACAAGCCCGGGTCAAAATTTAAGCTCTACTTTGAACTTGCAGTTTAAATCCTTAGAGCCTACATTATTTTTACTTAAAACCCTCTTTTGACGCTCTTTAACGCGTCCTTTAATGTTGACCCTGCTTTTA
Source organism: Druon quercuslanigerum (assembly GCA_010014905.2). Lineage (NCBI taxonomy): Eukaryota > Metazoa > Arthropoda > Insecta > Hymenoptera > Cynipidae > Druon > Druon quercuslanigerum. The sequence continues at coordinate 10,680 of JAAAKG020008530.1, forward strand.
ATCTTTTTAGCCTGCAGAACACACAAAATTATATTTCTGACTGTACAGTATATACAAAGAATACATTTACCACTTTTTAATTGTTTGAACAAATATAATTGGTTTAAATAATTAATTTTACAAAAATACTTTAAAAATCGTAATTAATTATAATGTATCAAAATTATGTTATTATTTAACGAAAAGAAGCATATGATACCAATTTAAAAAAGCTGACATCTCTGGCTCAATTTATAGAAATTTTGATAATTAAAAATTATTAATTGTTTAAATAATTACATAATGTTTTTAGAAAAAATTAACACTCCAAACATTGCAAAATATTGCATTTCAATTAGAAAATACGATTATTTTTCACATTTTTTGAGAATAGATAATTGTTTAAATGATATACATTTGTTTAAACTATTAAAAATTGTTTAAAAAGTCATTGGAAATATTCGAATTTTCCATTAGTAATTATTTGTATGAAAAAGGCGGAGGAAATTGCTAAAAAGTAACAATAATACGTAAAAATGTAGTTTTTTATTATATTTTACGCAATGGTCAATCACAAAAAATATTTTCATTTAACTAAAAATTTATTGTCTCATAAAATCAATTTATAATTGATGTGAAAGTGATTGAGATTCACAAGAGATTATACGAATAAAATATTTTTTTGTCGCCAGCAATAAATATAATAAATAATTTTAAACATTTGAAAAATATATTTAAATATAAATTTAACAGTTTTAATGATTTTTATTGACTGATTTAGTGAAAACTCTTGATTGAGTGAAAAAAAATCATTTCCTTTCGTGTGAAAACATTTATTGTTTCAATTGTTTTATAATATTTTTTTGAAAATAAGGAAAGCAGAATTTATGAAAAATAATTCCGAATTTATTTTGAATCTAGAAAGGATGAGGTACTTTGTTGTAAAACAGTAATTTTATTGTTAATATTAAATTATTCGTTGATGATTAGCTGATTCTTATAAAATTTTTAAAATAATTTTCAGTTCGGATTAAATTTTATCTGTGGTTGAGCACTGCGTAAACACGTATTTCTGTATAATTATTTATATAATTTATTTATAATAATTAGGTTGAATCTTGTACTTCGCCACTTTTGACATTGTTTTTGTTTGAATAATAAATTACACAGAATAAAATTTAAATACATATTAGGCATCAAGTTCTTCTGAAGCGTGTAACGGAGAATATTTCTAAAAACATTTTTAAAAGATTTTGGACCTTAAAGTATTGCACAAATGCTAATCATTCTTATCGCGTGCGAACTCGGGTTCTATTCTTTTTACTTGCGAATTTTTCAATTTTTCAATTAAATAACAATATATCTATAAATTAATTGCGAATATCTTTTATATTTTTATTAAAATTATTTTTTATTATTATTAAAAAATTGTTATGTTAATCAATTCATATTAGACAAACTTTCCACGTGTTTAAATAGAATTTTTAAAATAGAAAAAAATTTTTAAGTGCTAAAATTCTTTTATTAATTTTTTTCCAGAAAAAAAATACTAAGTTGTTTTTCTTATTTTGACTAACAAGATGCGTAAGATTTAGAAGAAGGAAAAGTTAATATTTGACATGTTCAATGTTATGCTTGTGACGTGAATTTAATATTTATTCTATAAGTCTATTATCATTATCAAATACAAAGAACTTCCAATAGTTGCTACTTATTACGTAAGTAATATTAATCCAGAGATACGTGGATTTTGAATACTGTAGAAATTAATTTTTCTTGTATTGCTCAAAATATGACTTATTTATTATTTTCACCTATAATTTCCGTGGGCCAAATTTAAAATACAAAATTCAGAATATCTTAGCTTAAAAATATGTTGTAATATTATTCCATTTTCATGGATTGCGATTGAAAATGGTCCAATTTAATATATATTTTAAAACTTGTTAAATTTAATAAAGCAATTTTGTGAACTTGTGAGTCTGAAGTTGCACCATTTTTTTCTTCTATCCTATTAAACTACAAGTGCTTTAATTAAAATATATTTTTTTAATTCCATTATACTCTAGTTTTATCATTTGCCAACTTAAATTTAGGACAGTCGTTATTTCTAAAATGATCTAAATGTTTCATTAATTTTACTTGTTATTTTAATTTTTAATTTTCACTTTTCAAAATAAAATAGTTTTTTTCTTGAATTTGAAGGGCATTAATTTGAAAAAGTTACTTTTGCAACATATAATGTTTAAATAACAAAAAAAATCACTTTTGAATGCCTAGTTTTAACAAAGATGTTAAAAATTGATAAACTCGCGACGATTTGATTGAAAATATAAAAAGTCTGTTTTTACATAAATGCCACTTTTGTCTTTCGCCAATTTTGTAAAATTTCGAATTACTGTAAAAAGAGATCGTATCGATTTGATGTTTTATGCGGGCTTAGCCCTTTTTGTGGGCAGAAGAGTTTTCTTTTATAAAATCAATTTTTTACATTTTTTCGCAAGAAGATGAAGATATAGACAAAACAACTTTACATAAAAGTTTGCGACTTTTGCAAAAGATGTCCCTAAAGAGGAACAATTTTTCGTTGTTGTCAAGATTCATTATTTTAGTACAATTGCTATACGCGACTCGCATGGGGCGAGATTCCTTCTCGCATAAGACGTGTATCCATTCGGTGGACAACCATTCTAGATATTAGAGTATTAGACGCTAAAAAATGAGAGAGAAAGAAGAGAGAGAGAGAGAGAGAGAGAGAGAGCCAAACACCATCTCCCGCCGTTCAAACTCAAGCGCGCGCATCTCCCACCACTCGATCCTTTCCCACTTTGGCCAACTCTTATGCGGCACGGCAGGTTTTAAAAGGCGCGCTCCGCCACGGAAGAGCAGAAAGATCAGGGCTCGAATACCGCTCTGATCAATAGGGCTAACGGCTGGACATCCGCTGTTAGTTCTAAGCAACCCCCCGGGCCGGAATACCGCTCGGGCTAGGCCAAACTTATTGCGAAACAGAGCTCATCCAAAAATTTGTTCCCTCTGTATCTCACACCCACGGGTGGGCCACCGCTCTGGGCAACCCTGCATGGTTCACTCACGCTCCATGCGGCAGAGAGCGGAACTTCTATCTCTCTCTCTAAATAACTCGCAAACGGCGAAAACGCTTAGGCACCCCTAGTACTATCACGACTTGGGCGACCTGTCACTTTGCGTCAGCACAAATAAACTACGAGTCTCCCTAGTGAATTATAGACAGTGTTTAATAAAAGAAAATAAACCTTGTGATTTAAACATATTTTAGTATATACCTTCTCTCTATGTTTAATCCTTTTTCCTCCTTTTACGGGTCGGCTGGCATCCCCGCTCATCCGTTCCAGTGATTCGGCTGGCCTCTCAGCTGGATCCTAACCCTACTTTTTTTCTCCTTTTTTTGGACTGGAAACCGTGGAAGGACTCCAAGCATAGGAATATTTGATGAAAACACCAGGCTGTCCTAGGATCTATGTGGCTCCCCCTACCAGCCAGAAGGAAGAACCCAAAAGCATGATCCGACTGGACTGGCAACGTATTTTTCTTACTCCCTCTTGCGGAACTTCCCAGAACCAATTTCTCTATTACCTCTCTTTCTATCTTCCGAGAGCCCTCTCATTCTCTCCTGAGAGAACTCTTCCCATATCTCCGTATTTTTGCCTATAATGACAATAATCACCGCGCAACCCAAACGAGGAGGATATTTAAGACCATATCACAATGTTCATTTTTAAGGTGGAAATTGATCTTTTATGTCTGGAAAGTCAACTATTTGTTTAAAGTTCCATATATTTTGTTGAGGATTTAACTATTCTGTAGAAAATTACACTATATTGTTTAAAAATAATTTTTTTGTTAAAAATTTAATTATTTTGTCGGAAAGACGTTCTTTTTGTTTCAAAAATTTATATCTTTGTAGATATAATCTTGAAAATTCACCTTTTTGAGTAGAAGACTAATCTTCTTCTTCCAAAATTCCTTTTTTTGGCTAATGATTCAACTATTTTGTTGATATTTTTACATTCTCATCCAGAGAGGCTATTGATCGGAGAAAAATCGAAGGTCTGTTTAGCCATATAAATGTGTTGACAGACCATATTGGAGGGTCGACTATTGGACAGCTCTTGAATATGGCTAAAACGACTATCTCTAGAAAGTTAAAAGAAGAGGTCCAAATCGACAATCTCAGAAAGTTGACTCGATTGGCTTGGACCCTCGCCTCGGTCCTCTTAAGCTGGCTGACCCAATCATTGTGGAGGGTCGATTTGAAAATCTCGGATAGCCGATATGCTTTTCTCGAACATTCGACTCGATCATTTTAGAAGGAAAATTTGGTTATTGAAGAGGGTCGATTCGAAGATCTGATATGGTAAAAAGGACTATTGATGATGGTAAAATATATATTTTTTAATTCTTTAAAAAAATTATTTTAAAAAAACTTTTAATTCTCTAAATTTGAATTAGCGTGAAGTTTTACTGAGTAAATAGTGGGAATTAATTTATCAATTGATTTAGAGTATGAATTCCAAGAATAATCTTTAATAAAAAAATTACAAATTCGTATAAAAATCGTTAGAAATGTAATTAATAAGGAACCATTATTTATGAATTAAATTTGTAAGCTCTTTCTACGATTTAGTGTTTTTTTACTCATGATTGGTATATATCTCTACTTAATTCAACGGATCAAATGATACAATCATTTAAAGATGTGAACTATTTTAACATAAATTTTTTTCAAATTCCTCGGCATTTGCAAGAGCTTTAAACATTTTAGAGGAGAGTAAAGAATTTAAAAGAATTTCGATTATTTTAAAACATTTAAAAGAAATTTTTTATTCATTACAGTAATTTAATGAGATTCAATAGAATTTTAAATACTTGAGGATATTGTAAAAGATTTTCAAACGTTTTAACGTGCATTAAAAAGTTCCAAGCGCTTTCAAAAGATATTACAGGATTCGAAATATTTTAGGAAATTTTAAAACTTTACCAGCATTTTTAAATTTATTTCAGTTGTTTGAAGGCTTTCAAAGACTGAAATATATTAGGGTATTCTTAAAGATTCCAAAAAATTTTCAAGAGATTTAAACAAATTAAAGGGATTTCCAGAGGGTTTAATAAATTTAAGGGATTTAAATATTTAAACGGATTTTAAAGAATTTTTTGCCAGACATGAATTATTTCATGGGTTTCAAAGATATAAAAATATTTTCAAATATTTGTTATAATTCATTTGCAACTCGCCCTCAATTCTTACTAATTTAGCCTCAATCCTTTTAAATTCTTTTGAATTCTTCTAAATTCACTCAACTCTACCTAATCCAATTAATTTTTCTATGTTTTTAAATTGATTTCAATCAACTTTAATTGCTTTTTAAATCAAAACTATAAAATTAAATTAAATCAGAACTATAAAAATAAAGATTGAATTTAAAAATAATACATAGAATTCAAGTTTAACCTAAATCGATTAATTCTACAATTAACTGTGATTAATGAAATAATGGGAATCTACTTCAAATTGATATTAACCTACAAAAAATTACAATCAAATGTGTAACACGTGACAATAATTATGAAGAATATTAACATTACGTATTTAAAAGAGGTACTTACAGAATAAGATCGCTTAAGTGAATCTTCAACAACAGTAATCACTTTACACTGAAATGGTGGGTAAAACTTTTTTTCTCACGGATCTATGAGTCTGTTATTCTAATTGAAACCAATTAGCGATACCCCTTTAAATTTTTACGCGCACGATTGACGCGCAAATATCAAGGAATTGACCATGCGCTATGGCTTATCTGCTCCTTCGTAGATGGTCGAAATGAGTGAAAACGAGACGCTCGTATTGACCATCCCGAAAGGACTACCTCAGTTATCCCTGATAGTGATTCTGACGTTCTTATAAGAGTCGGACTGGCCATACAATAAGAGTATTTTTAACTATGTGGAAAAAAATTTGGAAGGACCGTTTGACCTTGTAGAAAGACTGTATGGCTCTCTAAATTTCGACCCTCTAACTCTTAAAATCTATTTTCCTACATGTAGATTTGTGTAAAATATGACTGAAAATATTTTCGTGGGTGACTGAGGCTAGGGATATAATTTAGAAGTTAGAAAAAGATAATGCCAATGTGTAAACCATATGTGTAACGTTTAAATCATAAAAATAAAATTGTAAAAGAGAGAATTCAGTTTTGAAAAACCGGCAGAAGTAGCAATAAAATTTTCAATTGTATATCTTTTTTTAAAGAATGCACATTTTTTAAACGAGTCAATAAAACTACGTCTGTTTTATTACGAATTCATGTTATTTATTCTAATAATATACATTTAGCGAAATGATATACAATTTGAGGGAAAAATTCGGGTGCGAAGCACGAGATACGTGATGAGAATGTGTTCGTTAAAGCTGAAGGAGCTTTAACAAAAGAGAATTCACTATCAACAAATTACTGTTGTCGATGGTTTGAAATTTAGTTTTAAAAAAGCTGTGTTAATATACAAAGGTCGAGCGTGGAGTGCAAGGGAAATACATTATCGAGCGCGAAGCACGAGGTTAATATGCTCTCAAGCGCGAAGCGCGAGAATTTATTCAATTTTTTTCCATTGAATTGGACCAAAGTTAGTTGTATCTTTTAGTTAAAAATTAATTTCCTAAAGAGAAAATGTAACTATTTCATTTTTGGTTTGATACTTATCTTTTAGCTTTTAGTTTAAAATTCAAATATTTGATTAAGAATTAAACTATTCAGTAAAAAAATAAATTACGTACTTGAAAAATGAACTACTTGATAAACAGTTTTTGTGCGTTAAAATATAATTTTTTAATCATTCTATCTCATCTATTTTTTGATAAAAACTTACTTTCTAAAGTGGAAAAATATTCTTTCTTAATTCAAAATTCAACTTTTTTGTTGAAAATTCATGTTATTCAATAAAAACTCATCTTATTTTTTTAAAATTCATTTCTTTGGTTAAGGTTTGAAAAATATTTAGTTAAAAATTCGTGTTTTTTAGTTGAACTCAGCCAGTAAAGAATTCCTTTCTTTGTTTTTGAATATTAGTATTTCTTTTAACTGAAAAGGTGACTATTATATTTTTGGTTGAAAACGGATATATTTAGCTGAATAATTAATTATTTTGTTTTTAAAAATTCGTTCTTTTGAAAGGAATTTCAACAATTGTTTTACAGTCTTATCTGTAGTCGAATAAACATGAAATCCGGGTATAGTCAACGGCTTTATTTCTTTTCCCGAGTTGGGGGGGGGGGGCGGATAAGGAAAGTTACGGTTCTCAACGAGGGGAGTGTGGGTCAATATATCCCAAAATTGATAACGTTGATCAAATAAAAAATAAAAATGTATAACATTTTATTTTATCTTTAAAATTACAAATAAATTTTGTTTAATAATTAAAATCTTTAAATGATTGAAAATTGAATATAATACAACTGTTTTTATATAAATATTATAAAAATACCAAACCAGGCCCAAAGGTAAATTCAGCAACTTCAGAATATTTTATAAAATTTCATTGACTTCTGGTGCAAGCTCAACTCCCACAATGACGTCACTAGGAAATGCTCTGTGTACTAAAAAAGATACGCCATCTTGATGAAACTTTTGGGTATCAATTTTGATTCTTTTGCGATCTTTTGCAGTTGGAATTGCGTTTCCAGATACAAGGCCAACATTGCGCGGATTACCAGCAGCATCTTCCCAGACCCCAATTTCGTGGTGATCAAAAATGAAAGTCCTAGTTGCTTGATTTGAGTGGGATTGAGGGACTAGTTGATTCGTTTTCGGATCTTTGAATTCTGTAAAAAAATCAAAATTTGCGATTCTGAAAAACGTGAACTAAAAGTAAAGTAAGAGTGAAAAAGAAAAAAAAAGAGTTAAGATACACTGAGGGATTGCACGGGGTAACCAAAAGTACTTTTTGAGGACCAAAGTCTGTCTACAATCCTATTTTCAATAGATTTTAATACTCTTTTTAATTACCCTGAGGCATTCAGGCATAATAAACAAACAAATTCGATTTGACTAACCAAATTTTTTTTTGTTGAACAGTGACATAAATCAATTTTTTCCCTAACTATTCAGATATATCGTTTTTAAGATTTTCTAATTACCTAAAAAAGAAACTTTAGTCGGTTTAATCGCTCACTTGAAATAGTTTTCATTGTTTAGCGTAGGGCAAAAATGGTTTATAATGTTTTAAACAAATTGACGAACAATAGACAATTTTCTTATGATTCGCAATGCTTAGTTTGGAATTCATAGATTTTACATAAAACATGAGATAAATGAAGGTCTAGTTGCAATTATTCACGAAAAGTTAATATTTGACAATTACTCAGGCAAAGGGAGAACAAAGAAAAACGGTAGTAAGGAATGAGGACATGCGAAAAAGAAATTAGTATCGGCTAGGGATAAAGGAAGAGATGTGAAGGATTCAGAAAAAGATTTGATGAGGAGAAGGGTGGTCGGAGGAATGGAAGCCAGAGCTGGTAGTACCGTTGGTCAAAAAACGAGAAGGCAAACGGATGAAGGAATACAGAGGTATTACACTCAAGTCGCTGGGATACAAAATTTACTCGAAAGTACTCAGAAGGAGGTTGGAAAGTTAGATGGAATAAAAGGAGATACCATACAACCAAACGGGGCTTAAGAAAGGGATGGGGACCACAGGCAACATCTAGAAGAACCTAGAGCATAAGAACGGAAACCTAGTCGCACTGCATGTAGATTTAAAGATAGCATTAGACTTAGTTAACAGGAGGGTGTTATGGACAGCCATAAAAAAGAGAGGAGTAGACGAAGGTTTAGTAGAGAGGATAAAACAAATATTTGTGGAAACTAAGATAAGGGTGGAGATAGGAGAAAAGAAAGGACAGGCATTTTGGGCGGGAAGGGAGCTCAGCCATGGGTGCTCGTTGACAACATTAGAAACTGTATGCACTAGCATATGCAGATGACGTAGTGCTAGTAGCGGATAATAAAAGAGGAATTAATCAAATAATGAGTGTTCCAGGCGGACATGAGGGTCAAGGGTCTAAGAGTGGACGTGAATATAACTAAGAAGAGTTATTTCAAAAATAAAATCATAGAGCAGAATATGAAAGGCAGAATAGCGGTATGGTGGTAGAGTTGGGTGAGGAGTTTTGCTACCTAGGATTTTGGTTCGAAATAAGAGAAGGACACAAGCTGTTGGTGAGAAAGAGGTTCGAATGCGCAAGTAAAGTGATGGAAAAGGTATGAAATATGGCTGAAATAAGGTTTAAGCGTGGCTGGAGGATGAAAGTGTGGATATTTGATGTCCTAGTATGGTGACTGTTAGGCTATGGAGTGGATATTTGGGACTGAAAAGAGCATAAGAGAATGGAAAGACAGCATGAGAGATTGTTTATATGGGTCATGGGGGTGAGATGGAGCGCTCCTGTTTATATGTTGAGGGAAAAAATAGAAAACAAAAAGTGATTGTTAGCCAATTGAAAAGAGCATAGAATTTGCAAGAGAAGCTAAGATAGGGAGTGGAAAGCAGAATTGCAAAAGCGTTTGCATGGGAGGTTATGCATAAAGAGAGAAGGGGTACATGGAACGTTCGAAATAAGAAGAGGATAGATATAAAATGAAATTTGAATGTTGTTTCCAAGTGAGAAGTAGAAAGGGGCAGGAAATAGAGGAAGAGATGAAGGCAATGGAAGGAGCGGAAATGTGGGAAAAAATCGTGGAGTCAAGATACAACAGCTGTTATCGAGTGGTTAAGATGCAGGAGCGACCAGAGTATGCGTCAAATATTAAGGAAGAGAGCATATGGAATAGAGTGTTGAGATTTAGAATGGTAGAGAGTGTAAAAGTATGCAGGTACTAGATGAATGAAGAAGAGAATCTGTTTGGAGTAAGTAGGTATGAGTAAGAAACATGGTTGCATGTTCTAGAGATATGCAAAGGTGATGAAAGGGGAGGCAAAAGCCTGGAATAGAGAGTCCTTTCTTTGTGCTGGACTAAACATGGTCTCGTGTATAGTCGAAAAACAAAAGACATCCACGTACATAGATTTTCATTTGTTTCTCATATTTTACCAAGAAACAAAAGGCAATCACATAGACTCTCATTTGTTTCTTGACCTCAAGCAAAACTTGCAATGCGTTACTCTAATTTCACTTAAGTCTCCTGAAAGGTAAAAGCAGCCAACGTGTAGTGTTTAGAATTTTTCTGTGTGTGTTTTCTGTGATTTCTTGCGTATCGTTATTGTTTCTTCGTTGTATACATTTATAAATTGTTCATCCTTTTTTCTGTGGTTTTTGTTAAGTTAGTTCAGGTTATAAGATCGTGTTCAAGTCTCTTTGCGAATCGCTGCTTTCGAAGCAAAGTGAGATCCTTAAAGACCTTTCATGGTCATCTAGCCAGGCTGGGTCGACTTCCATGGAAGGCGATGACCACTTATACTTTTGTAGTTGTTGTCCTTATTGTAGATGGCACCACTATAGAGTCAGAAGT
>JAAAKG020008541.1:0-21198 GCA_010014905.2 Druon quercuslanigerum
CTATAAAGGAGATATATCCACATCCACAATAAAAACGTTCAAAGAAAGTTTAAAAATTCAAGACTTTTGTCTAGAATGTTTAGAATTATAGAATTTACATTAACATCCGGACCCGTTTAAATTGGCTGAAATTGCAATATAATATAGCTCAAAGCCTCCTGATCAAAGCAAATAAAGGAAACAAAAGGGCACTATCATGGTAATAAAGTGCGAAACCATGGCGCTGTCCAATCAATGTAAATACTGTTCGAAATATTAAAGGTGGAAGACAGTTCAGTCAATAAATACAAGAATGTAGATCACTCCAATCATCAAAGGAAAAGCCAGTCCAGCTACTAAAGGCAATGTAATGGGACTGTCCTAGCAATGTGAAGATTTTTCAAAATAATCAAGGCAAAGACATTCTGACTACCAAAGATATTTCATAGTCCAGATAATTAAGACAAGACTATAGGTCAGTCGAAACAACAAATGCAAGATATGTTATTAGTCCAGTCAGTTAAGACAAGACTATAAATCAGTGCAACCAGCAAATGCAAGACATGTTTTTCGTCCTGTCGGTTAATACAAGGTTATAAATCAGGTCAACCAACAAATTCATAACATGTTATTAGTCCAGGCGGTTTATACAAGACTATAAATCAGTCCAACCAACAAGGGCAAGACATGTTATTAGTTCAGTCGATTAAGATAAGACTATAAGTCAGTCCAACCGACAAAGGCAAGACATGTCATTAGTACAGCCGGTTAAGACAAGACTATAGATCAGTCCAACCAACAAATTCAAGACATGTTATTTGTTCAGCCGGTTAAGACAAGACTATAAATCAGTCCAACCAACAACGGCAAGGCATGTTATTAGTCCAGTCGGTTTAGATAAGACCATAAATCAGTCCAACCAACAACGGAAAGACATGTTATTAGTCTATTCGGTTAAGACAAGACTATAAATCAGTCCAACCAACAAAAGCAAGACATGTCATTAGTCCAGACGGTTAAGACAAGACTATATCAGTCCAACCAACAAATTCAACACATGTTACTAGTCCAGCTGATTAATACAAGACTATAAATCAGTCAACCACAAAAGATTAATTCTCAAGTAAAAAATATAATACTAGACGTTTTTAAACTAAAAGCGATTAAATTCAACCAAAAGTAATTGGACTTTCCTAAATGTTTCTAGTAATAATTCAGAAAAACAACATTTTTTTTAAAGTGAACATGCAAATTCTTTGAGTTCTAATGTTATGCTGTCGACTAGTGTATTGAAATTCATTTCCTAGGTTAAAAATTCGTTTTTTGTTTTTCTTTCAAGAATAATTTTTTCAACTGTAAACTTAAGTATAAACTACAATTTTCAATTAAAAAGTGTTTTTTTTTTTTAATGAAAATTCTTGTTTTTGGTACAAAATTTTTCTTATTGTTTTAAAACAAATATTTTTTGTAAAAATGTATTATGTTTTTGTTAAAAATTCAGCTATTTTCTTGAAATACGTTTTTTTTGTTTCAAATTATTTTTTTGAGCTAAAAATTAAACAATACTATTTTTGGCTAAAAAATTATCTTCGTTAGTTGACAAATTCAACTATCTTTAGTTCCTTTTTTTACTGAACATGTTACTATAGTATTTATGGTTGAAAGTGCACCTATATTATGGAAGAAACGTTTTTTTTATTGCAAATTATTATTTTTAAATTTTATCTTTTAGAGAACGACTCATTTTAAAATATATTTCCTTGCTTGAAAATGCATAGTTTTTTAATTGAAATAGAATTTTTTCAGTTGAAACAGCGTTTCTTCGCTTCGTGTGGAAATTAATTAATTTGCCTTAACTGTAAATATTTGGTTTGATATAATATTATTGTTTTTGTTTGTGCATTTATTTCTTTGTTTAAAAATTGAAATATTCTGTAGTAAATTCGATTGTTTTTTTGTTCAAAATTCATTTTTTAAATTCAAAATTTAACTTTTATTTTTGGTTACAAATTTATAGTTTTCCGTTGAAAATATATTCATTCGGTCGCAAATTAAAATATTTTGTCGAAAATTAAATTTGTTATATGAAAATGTAACTATTCCCTTCATTAATTTTTTTGAAATGTTGAAAATTCATCTTTTTAGTAGAAAATTATTCTTCTTGCTTGAAAATCTATCTATATTGGTTAAAAATACATTTTTGGTTGATAATTTAACGGTTTTGCTCAAAATTGTAAATATTTTATTTAAAAATTGTTTGGTGGTCATAATTATTTTTTAACTGAAAATGTAACTATTTAATTTTTCGTTGATATCTTATCTTTTTTGGTTGAAAATTTAATTATATATGTGGTTGCAAATTCATGTATGTTGTTGAGCATTCGCCTTTTTTGGAAGAATATTAGTCACTTTGTTCGTAAATTAATTTCCTTCGTTGGATATTTCACTATTTAGTTTTGGATTTGATTGTTTTTTTATATTGAAAATTAATTTCGGGAACTAAAAATTTAACTGTTTCATTTTTGATCAGAAATTAATCATTTTTGCTTCAAATTAAATTGTTTCGTTGAAAATTGAACTATTTTGTTGAAAATTCCATTTTTATCTGAAAAGTTAACTAGTCCATCCCTTATGAAAAAGAAGTGTTTGTAAATATTAGATCTAATACTTTTTTCGCGAATAAGTATTGGAAGTCTGATACTTTTTTGCGAAAAAGTACTGAATCCAATACTAACAAATACTTCTTTTTCATAAGGGATTTTTGGTTGCATACTTTTTGTTTTAGCTTAAATTCCTTAAATTTTTTCTTGAAAAATTGTCTTTTTTGTTGAAAATTCATCTGTTTTAGTTCAAAATTCATTTCTTTTGGTTAAAATCCGCGCTTTTTTGTGTTTAAAATTATTTTTTTTTTAATTTCAAACTTAAGTATAAAATAAAATTTTCAGTTACAAAATGCGTTTTTTTTGTCATCTCTTAGGTTGAAAATTGAACTATTTAGTCAAAAATTCGTTTTTTATTTCTTAAAAATTAATTGTTTTCTAAAAACATGACTAAGATATGCAGCACAAAATATGAAACATTTTGGGCCTTGTCTTCCATGTATATTTACATGTTGCAGTAAATGATATTTTCCTCTTCGCAATAAGTCTAATCATTCTAAGGGTAATTCGAAATTTCAAACCCGGAAGAAATATGCGTAGCAGCTAGATCGTCATTCGTGAAGTCGGGAGAGTTCAGGTTCGCGTTCGTGCATTTTCGGCTTTACACGAGGCTGGTCTTCGCAGCATTTAACAGAGCTGACTCACCGACACGCTACATTTGCATGTATTTCTCCCATAAGGGAGAGTGTTGGGGCCCAAAAAATACCACGTTCTGGAGACACTGAATGATCGCATTTAAGTTTGTATTAAACAAAGACGGCTATAGAGTGAAGCAGCGCGCGCATCGTCTCCATCCATACCTATAGCTATAGTGCGAGCGAGAGGTATAGTTTGATTCTCGAGTGACCAGGTTGAAACAAATGAGAATTAAAACAAAACAGATGTGAACTTTTCGTGTCTTGCTCCTAACTGAGTTCACATACGAGATTAAAAATCATGTTGATATTTATTCAGTAAAGTTCTCTTAAGTTTTATTATTTATTTTGTAGATTTAAAAGATATCCTTTTTTGTAAATTATAAACATTTTCTAACTAATTCTTCATATAAAAATTTATAATATATTGCGTGGAAGGCGGGGGGCTCCGCCCGGTGGAGGTTTCGCCCCTGGAACTGCTACCTCCCCCTTACGTACGGTTCAATTTTCGAAAATAATATTTACTCTTCATGTCTACTATTTATAACTGATTATGTTTAAATATCGCAATGTATAGCGTCCTTCGTGTTAAAAAATAGTATATGCACCGCGGGAGCAATGCTTCGTTCCCTTGGTGCACAAAATATTATTGTGGCCCAAAAATACAAAAATCTTCTAATAAAAAATGAATGTATTTAGGAGGTTTTTGGTTCAAATCCAGCCCGCAGTCAATATTTTAGAAGTGAATTTTTAATGTATTCATGACAAAAGACAATAACAATGGAGTAGGACCCTACTTCCCGGCAATCTGACTCAGAGACCTCTGCGCTAGAATTAACATCTACTTACTGGTAAAGGTCTGCAGCATATATGTCTTAGTTAATAATGATAGTTCATGAAATATAATTACTATTTGATTAGACGACGCTTGGAAATTTAATATCTGTCTTTCATTAGGATATATTTTTCATCGATAAATCTCAGAAAACCTGTCATCACAGAATGGTTTATCCAGAGTTTCATCTCCATAAAGACATGCTTCACCAGAAAGCACTGTCAGAGGTATAGTTATTTTCTTCTTTATATTATTTTAAAAATAAGCTGTGATAAAATAGCAGACAGTAAATAATCTAAACGTAAGTAAAGCTACCGATACAGGTAAAATTTCAATGGTAAACCAAAAATGTTTCCACCAACAGAGAAAAATACTTACTTTTACTTACTTTTTCAAACTATTTAATGAAGAAAATATTTTTTGCAACATTCACGTTGAAAGTGAAGACTTCCATGCCTCTAAAGATGTTCAAACACTTCAGTCTAGAAGACTGTATGAGAATATTATTGGTGCATGCGCACTTTGAAACACATCTATTATGTGAATCGGCGCATTGGATGCGCTTGCAGACTTTAGAAATAATTAACTTTGTACACCAGAAAAATACAAATATTCTTAAAAATTCCTAAATATAAATAATATACACTGGCACCGCTTTTATATCCGCCGTCCGGAAACTTAAAAATTCACGTATGTCCTCTCGGGAAGGGATCCCACCAATGCTGCTCAGCGGATGGGGAATTGCCACGCTGCGCGCTAATTGGCTTCTTTGTCACGTGGTACTGCGAGGTGGTGAATGTGAAGCGGATATACATAAATGAGAGTTATCGCAGGGATATAAGCGCGAGAGAATGCATGCACACAGGCAATTGCTTCTCGTGGGAGACCATTCTACAATAGATAATCGTTGATTTTAAGCACAAATATAAGTAAAATAACTAATTATAATTTTAATTTATTAACACGTATCGTGCCATAACTGTAAATTACATTAACTTAATATTTTTATATACATTATTATTCTTAATTAAATATTATCTACGGTAGGGTCATTATCTACTGGAGGGCGGTCTTCCATACTTGTATCATACATAGCTATTTCAGGCTATGGAATTACCTGTCGGATAGTAAATGTAATGCGCCTCGAATTCAATTCGATTAGACTCACGGATTGCGAAAGATTGAAAGATTATTTCGGACTACTGTTAGGCTTATTCTTATTACACTAAAGGATTTACATGAATGAAATGTTGTTTTGGATTGGATTAGGAATCACGAAGAAGTCAGTGTAGCGCGAGATGGGTCTGAAACGATTCTTCACTCAGGTCTCAACGCTCGTGTCGGCGAGGTTTTCGAAGTTTGTCACGCCAGAGGAGAGTGATCTTTGTTTGGTGAGGCTTCACTTGACCGTCTCGACAGTAAGGACGTTTGTTAGTGCGTTTCCCAGGTATTAAGTGTAGTGTAGTGAAGAATACTCTTAAGCACTGTTCGGAGTATGTTTTTTTTTGTGTGAAATGATTCAAAGTTAAAGTAGATTTTCGGGGAAATTTTCAGTAGCAAGGTGTACAGTAGTCGAATCTCCTAAGATTTATTTGCTATGCATTTCAATGAAATCTAAATCCTCATTGGCTTTTCTCTTTGCAATGTTGTTTGGCTCGCATTGTGGCTCGTGAAGCGTTGAGGATGATGATAACACTGTCTTTCTCCTCTCTGCCTATGCAGAGCTATGTGCTTCATAAATAATTTTGATGCTTTTATGAAGATTGGTTCAGCCGTTTACGGGCTCGCTCAAAATTTCTTTATCAAGCATTCCAAAGCTATTGGAATTCACGTAATTCTTTTTTTTTGCAATGCTGGGTCGCCCACATTATGGCTTGTAAGACTTCGTGGATGAAAGTTCCACGAATGGGGTTTTCTTTCTTTCTTTTTAGAATTAATAATTAAATTAGGAACCATAATTCAATACATTTTCGATAAAAAAAAAAAAATAAAGCCAGGGTGCTCACCACTTCTGTGATCACGTAATTTACTTTGAATTTAGCTTTTAAAATGTTTAACGTAACTTGTAGTGCAACCGGTTTGCAGCAACGAATTTTCTGGGATTGGAAATGGAACAAACTTCAGAATTGCGTTTTTAGCCTCTTTTTCGAAAAAATGTGGGTTATTTGAAGGACCATAACTCGGCACGTATTGAAGATAGGAGGTTTTTTCTGCCTTCAAATTTTTAAGAATATACGCTTTTTTGTTTGGAATTTTAATCAGGGCCCCTTTATAAACCGTTTTAGCAAAAAAGCGTAGTACCTACTTATTACGGCGTAAAAGTACCAGATAAGTGGACTATATCCATACATTTTTCTGAAGATATAAAAACGGCAATGTTGGTAAGACGTGTTAAAGATTTAAAAAGCTTAATCGTGTTAATAGGCATTTTTTATCTTATTCAGCCGGTTAATTCCGAAACTTATAGGTACGGTCAATTATCTTGAAATTAAGAATTTCCTCGGTTTCCGCAAGATCGTGCAAATTCACGAGCACCCGGAAATAAAAACCAAAATAATTACTAAGGGGGTTATAATCCTGGTTGGCGATTTCGGAATGACGATAGAAAATATGGTGCGAATATTTAGAAGGAAAATCAGGGAAGATGCAACCAGAATTATGGCCCTTCACAAACTTATGCTCCGCGATTATCCAGAGACAAAACCAGTGCTAATTTTAACCCTAGGGAAAACCATCCCACAGCTAATGATCTCGCACGGCACACCCCTTTTAAGATCCCGCGATAAACGAAAGTTCGGAAACCTATTCCATAATGATCTTAACCCTAGGCGAAATGAGCCAACCCAGAGTCAAGACAATTATGTGTCAAAACTGGAGCGGCCGTGCTCCAACCCA
Organism: Druon quercuslanigerum; assembly: GCA_010014905.2. Classification (NCBI taxonomy): domain Eukaryota; kingdom Metazoa; phylum Arthropoda; class Insecta; order Hymenoptera; family Cynipidae; genus Druon; species Druon quercuslanigerum. The sequence continues at coordinate 7,005 of JAAAKG020008541.1, forward strand.
ACTTTCCTCAACAATCACCGGGATAGGTTTTATACCAAAAAAAGAAATGGCTTCAAATTCTACGTAACATAAAGAACGTACAATTAAAAAAGAAATTGCAAGTGTATAACTCCGCTCAGATTTGAGAGAAGAGTTACTAGATAATGAGGCTGAATTAATCAATAGAAGATTAGACAAATGTCCTCTTATAAAGTTAAAATTAGAAACAAATACTGTAAAAGCGTCGATCGACACAAGCAGCAAGGTTACGTGAATCTCCGAATCGTTCTATGAACGAAATATAATTAATTTTTAATTGGAAGAACAATTCGTATTCATTGTGGCCCCGAAATTAAATAAATATTGTACATTAGGCGTAGACATATTAACAAGGCTCAAATCAAATATCAATTTTAAAGACAATTCTGTAACATTATAGGATGCGAATGGGTCAGTAAAAATGTATTTGGTAGAAGATAAATCCAAAAACATAAGGGTGTTAGCAGATACAAATTATACGAATAAAATCTGCCACATGCAGGGAGGGGTGAATACTGGATACATGGAGAAAATTTTTTTGATTATATGGGGGAATATGAAAATATTTATACTATTGAACCTGAAGGAATGAAAACGTTATCCATAGAAGCTATAATGGAACAAGTAGAGGCAATTGTTACTCTAAACGCAAGCAAAAGAAAAGTTTTCAAGATTTATTTTAAGGCAATAAAAGTTGCCCATTGCCCTTCGTAAACGTTTAGGTTGCGAATTAGACAATCTCATAAAATCAAGTAAAATTCGGCGATCCAGTAGTCCTTACATAAATCCTTTAGAAATTATTGCAAAAAAGATGGCGATATACGCCTTTGTTTAGATACGAGAAAATTGAACCACATATTAATCGATTATTACTACTGTTACAAGCTTATGGACGCAATTTTCGAATATTGCGCAGGCACAAAAATCATGTCGAGACTCGATTTGGTAATAAGTTTCTGGCAGATTCCTCTCCATCCGGAATCCTGCAAGTACGAAGCTTTACTCTTCGACGGAAAACGTTACGAATTTTGTGTAACACCATTCGGTCTTAAAACTAGCACCATTGCCCTCGTCAAAGAACTTGATTTTGCCTTTAGAGGAATAGGAGACTTCGTCATGAATTTTGTTGTCGACCTTTCATGCATATCTAAGGATGTTAATCAAAATTTTCTTCACTTGGATAAACATTTTTTCAACGGTTAGAAGAACATAACCTAACCATAAATTTCAAGAAATCTAATTTCTTTCGCCTAGAAGTCAAATTTCTCGGGGTTATTCTTATCCCACGTGGTATTGAACCTGACCCTGACAAGGTGAAGACCCTCTTACCTTTTAAAATGTCTAACGTAACTTGTAATGCAATCGGTTTGCAGCAACGATTTTTGTGGGATTGGAAATGCAACAAACTTCAGAATTGCGTTTTTTCGCAAGGGTGTGATATGCAAATGGAAGTCAGAAAAGGAAACAGCTTTTGTATAAGAAAGGATTTTTTCTGTTCGCATATACTTCTTTATTACCCAGATTTGAGTGAGCCTTTTTTATAGAGGCTGACGCCAGTCATTTAGTATTAGGTGCGGTGCTTTGCCAAAGCTGTAAGGATGAGGGTAGTAAGAAAGAGGAAGTAAGAAATCAATTGCTTCATCGTCGAAAAGGAATTATTAACTATCTTATGGGCATTCATGAAATTCCGGTCATTTAATTACGGCACGCGGCTCACAATTAAGACCTATCACAGAGCGCTCATATTTCTGCAGACCTGTAAATTAATCGGGTTTAGGCTTACACATTGGATCTTGGCTATCCAAGATTGCACCTTTAACATTGCGTACTACGAAGGGACATTCAACGTGGTAGCGGACGCTATAAGCCGACTTCCTTTTAACTTCGGCCATAAAATTTCTGACGTCAACCAGGGACGAATTTTCTTGTACCATTTAGCTAAAAAACGATCTTCAAACCTTCGTCAAATGCCTAAAAATATTGCAAAGGAGCAAAGCAATGATCCTTCAATACAGCAAAAGCTTCACAATGTTATCGAGAACGGCTCAAAATGATATCTCGTGGACAATCAACTCAAGAAATTATGTCTTACCCCTACGAGCGTCAAAAATATAATCGATGAATGCCACGATCTCTATAGCCACATAGGTACTCTAAAGTGTTTCCGCATGCTGAATGAGAGTTTCTACTAACAAAAATTCGCAAAGACGATCCGACAAAGAATCACCAGTTGTCCGTCTTGTCATATTAATAAAGTCGCAAACCAAACTTTTTCACGGAAATAAGAAACGTCACTCCCTCTAAACCTAGAGAACTCTTGTCGATCGATTTTTACGGTCATTTGCCCGCAGCTAGATGAGGATTAAAATACACCCTCTTTACCATTGATAATTTCAGTAAGTTTGTGAAACCACCCCATTAAAAGGGTAACCATTAAAAACACGTTAGCAAAAATCCAGGAAGCTTGATGTCCTCAAATAAGCGAATATTCAAGTAGTTTTCTCGTCTATACGCCATCCCCACGGGAACATGATGAAGCGAATACACCGTGAACTATACGGATTTTTATGTCTCTTCTCGGCGATAAACGTAACTCGTGGTGAAAGTGGGTAAGAGTCATCGAGTCCTGTATGAACGAGACCCACCATGATGCTACGGAGTTCACCCCCATCGAGTTCCACTCTAACACAAGGCACTCACGACTTTGAGAAAAATGGCTGAAACTGTCCATAAAACCACCGGATATCCCACACGATCAGAAGATTGATTTAGTCCGGGAAACTTATCTTTCAAAAGGGCCAAGGAGAGCCTAAATATTAAAAAAACGCAAACTTATCGAATTGAAAGAAGGAGACCTTGTCCGCGTCGAACTCCTAAATCAGTCCGATAAGGACTGCAAAAGAATGGCAAAATTTATGCAGATTTACGAGGGCCTCTTCATAACAAAAATGATCATACACGCGGAAAAATTTATTCTTTAGGCTCCTATTACCCTCGAGGACAGGAAAAAATGTCATACTCAAAATCTTAAACTCTACATTCTTAGAGATGAAGAAGCCAGTGCTATTGTCAGAATCTGAGCAAAGAAGTTATACATTTCTTTTTTTGTACATACGAAAACATGTTATGTTTAAGCGGATTAGTGCACTAAATACATACCCATATATCCGAAAATAGAAGTATATAGGAATAAGCAAACATTATAAAACAAAAGAAAGGTATATTTTCTTAAAAGAGGCTACAAAAAATGTTACAATAATAATAACTAAAACAAAAGGAAATTTCACTCATATAAAAAAGAGAAGAAATATAACACATACAATAGTATATAAAAAAGTATCATATTCAATTATTAATACAAGCAAATATATATATATATATGGATAAAAAATGGCTATGTCCTGTTACCCCACACAAAAATAGTATATACATAAGTATATATGAGGAAAACGAACATAGAACAAAAACAAATTAAAAAAATATGTATACATATCTATTTACATACGTAGAAATTTTGATATGCCTATCGCATGCACATGAAACATACGTCTTATAATTTCGGATTTTTTTTTATGAATAGGATGGTTGCATGTTCGATCTTCTTTAAGTAAATAGCTTCTAAAATAACCAGTATGTGTCAATCCATTGCATGGACCGTACACATGTGTAGGTCATTAAAATAAGTAGGCCAGTAGACCAGGTTGATATTACCACAAGTCACATGGTTCGATTTAGGTGTGTCCGTCCGTATGCCACATCCATGGAAAATTTCAGTTTTTAGTTGTCTTTCATTGTCCACAAACATCAACCTCAATATGGCCTTCCCCCAAAAGCCTAACACGACGAAACGTATGGTTCCTAACTTTAAGGGCACACAAAAGAAGTTCTACATAAAGGAAATGGACGTATGTAGCCAAATGAATGAAAACACCTCAAAATGATCGTGTAATAATAGTTCCAACATTAAATATCCAAAACTAGAGACAACTGAACTCCCAGAGAAAAAACCTATTTCCCTTTTTAATAATCTTATGGTATCCCTAAAAAAAAATACTCTTCATCGTCTGAATGCATCACAATACACAAATTCGTAGAGTATTCTGAGTACAATATCCGTTCTTGTAATCACCGACGTATACAACTACCGAAAAAAACTCAAATTGTGTTCGAGCAACCATTTAAACTGATAGGCTCATAAAAGTTTAGCTATTTAACTATATATAAATATATGTATGTGATAAGCGAATAAACATATTTTATTTACAATCACCAATCAATCTCGCAAACTAGTTCTATATTTAACGGTTTCAAAATGAATAAACCCTTCGCCCTGCAAACGGTTTTTCGTTGGGGGGTCACCCACATACCTCATACCTTAACAAAAAAAAATTTGTTTCTCTTCTCGAAATCTATCAAGAACGCGGCGACCGTCTGCACAAAGTAGAGAGAACAAGGGCCTGCAAATTACGGCATAGCAAGCATTGTCTCGAGAGTTAGGACGTTTGGTAGTTTGTTTCCCAGCTATTAAGTGTAGTGCAGTAAAGGATACTCGTAAGTACTGTTCGGAGTATGTGTTTTTTTGTGTGAAATTATTTAAATTTAAAGTAGATTTTTAAGGAAATATTCAGTAGCAAGGTACAATTTAATAAGTTTTTAATAACAAACAATAAAGCCAAGGTGCTCACTACTTCTATGAAAACATAATTTACTTTGAATTTTGCTTTTAAAATATTTAACGTAGCTTGTAATGCAACCGGTTTGCAGCACCGTTTTTTCTGGCATTGTCAATGATTTTAAGACTGAATCTTACGAGAAAAATCAATTTGATTTTCGATCATTGTCGACCTCTGCGTTCGTTATAAAAAAACTTTGCAAGAAGAAAATATCGTATGTCCCTTCTTCCTCTTTGTCTTTATGTTTCTTCGTCAGAAAGTTAGTCTGAAAATTAAGAGCAACATTAGGTGAGTTTGATTACAGAGCTATTTCGGTCACCCCCGCCCCCCTTTTCTCCGTCTACGTTCCTATAGACAGGAGTTTAGTTCGATCACACTACAACCCGTTTACGATTAACAATCTTTACCCTGTTAGGCTTGCTTGGTATGGTGGATTGGAAGGAGATAGGGGATTAGTTCAAGCACCTTCTTCGCCTATGTCTGTCTTGGTGGAGAGGATTTTATTTTCGTATGTCAAGACAATGTCAGTTCTACCTTAGTATACCGTGACCGTATTTTATATCGAGAAGTCCCCAGCGGTAGGTGCAGAGCGTGTCCTGCACACGTTCAGTACCTAGAATACATACTATCTGGATGTGGTACTCTCGCGGGAACAGCTTATCTCTACATATATAGTGTGGTGGGTAGGACCACACTTGAATCTAACGAACGACCCCCGAAAATTGTTTTTTTGGTGATTATTTCGAAAACGGTGCATCTAACGACAAAAATAGTTCAGTGCCCAAAAGCAGTACACAAAATTCTGAACAAGAAGGCCTATATGCATTTTTGTTGTGCAGGTCACTGTTCCCGTATAATTCACCCTTCGAGAAGGAGGTGAGTTTGAGCTTGAAGCCCGCACGCTCCTTCTCTTGCACATATCTCGAAGTGGGCTGGTTTTTCGGTCGTAATGTATAGGACTAAAATTAATTTTAGAGCAGACAATTCTCTATAAATGTTGCTCCATAATTTGTTATTTTAGCAATTAAAAATTATATAAAGATTATTCAGAAAATATATCAGTGAATCATTTCATAAAAAATTGATTAAGGACTAAATATATGAGTGTGTGTAATGTATTAAGTAATTATTCAATGATATATAAGTTTGTAGGGATTATAGTATTGTCTTGCACATACCTCGAAAAGGGGTGGTTTTTCGGTGGAAATATATAGGAGTTACATTGTAGAGTATACAATTATGTATAAATATTGCTAATTTGTTTCTCACTTTTTAAACAATTAAAGATAATATCAGCATTTTTCCGAAAATGAATAAGTGAGAAAAGTCGAGGAACTGCTATTAGTTGTGATAATCATCAACCTTGAAAATGTAGGAATATTTACGGAACTTTTAAATCCAGCTTTTATGCAATCACAACGTTTGCCGAATTCTATTTTACAGGAAAAACGATTAAATTCATTACGTGAGATGAAGCTGGTACCTTAGTAATGTGTACTGGTAATAAACTATGTTGGCCTCATTTCGAACCCCACAGTTCTGGTTTTTCTACAAAAAATTCTCGCCATGTTTCAATTTGATGATAGTCCCCATAAGAGTGTTTGTTAGCAGCTGCGATATTTGTAGGAAGCCCTGATAAAGATACAGCCTGACTCGAATTACATCAATAACTTTTATTGTTGATCTTAGGTTAGTTGACCAGGGAATATTTATTATTAATTTTAGATGTTAATTTTGTTTGTCTACTGGTCTATATCAGTATTATTAAAATAATGAAAAATCTTAAGATTGTGAAAATAATGTCTCTATCTCCGGTGGGATCTGAAGACAATAACATTATCATCTTGTACTGAATCAAAACTTGGAGCTATGTTTTTAAAATCTGCAAGAACGTTTTGAAAGTGCTAAGCCTTAGAACCGTCTAGATTAATTTAAGAAAAAATTAATTTCGATTAGGTACAATATGTGCTGATGTGCTAATCACGCAGACTGCGATCAATGAATCCCATCGGAATAAAACACTTGTAGTTTTTCTAGGTATGTAATATACTATACTTGCCCTCCGGCCGGAAAGTGCACCTTACCGGCCGCTGTGCGAAACACATCACATTTTTATCAAGCTCGGCCGACGATTACATGTGCTCTGAGACATATCGTATTTTACTGACTTTGGAATGTAAAGGATATTTTCTTCCTAAAATTAGGAAAAGAAAATGTAAAATCCCTGGTTCATAGTTCGAAACTTTTGCAAGAGTTTTTAAAAAACCGTAAGGAATTTATTTTATTTCTCACGCATTTAGTAGGCACAATACATCCTCTGACTTAATACATCCTCGGGCTTCCTTCAACTTGCGCAGCTGCTCGACAACACTCTTATGCAATCTGTCATCAGATTTAAAAATGGCGAAGAAAGTTTCTAGAACCAGAACAAATTTGAACGTTTGCTCCTGGAAAACGGGATGCGGTAAACGTTGTAGATGCGTAAAGGCTGGATTAAAATGTCTATTAACAATCACATCTCTATGAACATGTGATGTGGGGCTTTCTTTTTTACTGGCCGAGTTGTGTATACTATTTTTATGCTCGATGGCGCCGGAAAGCGGCAATTTCGTTTCACGCAGCGGCCGGGAAGTTGCGTTTTCTGGTTGGAGGTCAAAAATAGTATATTATATACCTAGACCAACTACAACTGTTTTATTCCGATTTGATTAATGGCAGTCTGCATGATTAGCACATAAGCTAATTAGCACAACAGCACATATTGTAACTTATCGAAATTAATTTTTTCCTAAATTAATCTAGACGATTCTGAGGCTCAGCACTGTCAAAGCGCTCTTGCAAATTTCAAAAACATCTCTCCAAGTTTCGATTCTATGCAAGATGATAAGGTTATTGAAGGAACTCCCGTCAGGCTGTATCATTATCACGGTTTCCTGCAACAATCGCAGCTGCTAAGAAACACTCTTATCGAGTCTATCATCAATAGGAATAAATTTTCAAGGTACAGGTTATCATAATAAAAAATCATAGATAAACTTCCAGACACAGTTGATGATTATGGCAACTAATAACATGCAATTGTGCAATACATTGTAACAAGTATTTGTAAGTGTGCAGAGGATTAGGCCTACTAAGGAAAACACATAAAAAACGCTACGCAAACTCTACCTCATAGGTGGTATGTAAATAAATCACTGATATATTTTCTGAATAATCTTTATATAATGTGGCGGTGGTGAATGATATGGTAACAGGGGGCGAAAAGGGGAGAATACACGTATGTGAGTAAGATGGGGTTTCTGTGATAGGCTATGTCGAAAGTAGGATGGAATCAGACTATCAGCCATTAAGTTTTTGCATAAAAGGGCAAGGATAGGCAATATAAAATGATGAAGATAAAGGTCAAAAGGAAATAGAGAAAGTAGAAGGAAGGATCTGCGAGAAGAGAGGATTACGTAGAACTGAGGAAGGAGTTTAGGGTGATGTATAAAAAGAAAGAGTAACAAAAGGAAAAAGATCCGGAAGAGGAGTTAGGAAGTGTTAAGACAGAAGGGGTCATGAGGAAGATAATTAATAGATTTAGGAAACGTAATGTGGTGATAAGTGAGAAGATAAGGAGTGAGGAGTGGAGGAAATTTTTTAAAGATTCATGTCAGTGATCAGATACATGGTAGAGAGATAAGGGGATTAAAAAAGGAGGAAGGTAGATGGAGGTAAGCTGAATGCACGAAAATTATAGAGGAATTATGCAAATGGATGTTTCTGGATGAATAGAGCCCAACGTTTTTTGCAATTTTAATCGCGGATATGGAAAGTAAGCTAGCAGCTGGAGTGGTAGGAAGTATTAGGGTAGGGAGTGTCAGGATATGATCACTCACATATGCAGATGACATAGTGCTCCTAGCAAAGAGCGAAGAGGCTTTAAAGGAGATGATGAAAAGGGAAAAGGAAAGCGGTACAGGAGGTGAAAGAGTTTGTGTCCCTGCGCTTCCTGTTTTGTAAAAATTGGGGAGTGAATGGTCATATAAAAGAGAGAGAGAGAGAGAGAGTGAGAAGGGTGAATTTGGTGATGAGGCAGGTGTGGGGGCAGGGAAAGAGTTTGTTCGCAGATGATTTTGTAAGGAGCATAAAGTCTTTCTATTCGCTAGTACTGAGTATCTTTTGCGGAGTGGAGGTGTCGGGGTGGAAGGTAAGTGAGGAGGTAAATAGGATACAGGAGAGGTATTAAAGTAGGCAGTGAGGTTGGAAAGTAATAAGCCTGACTATATAGTTAGGAGGGAGACAGGAAGAAAGAGTTTAGAGTCTATAACGGGGATTCGAGCATGTAAATATAAGAAGAAATGTTTAGAAGAGGGTGGAAGTAAGCTGGTTAGGGAGTGTTGGTGGGAGAAGGAGAAGATACGTAGGAGAACATACGTAGGCATGGAGAAAGAGAAGGAAGCAGGCGAGGAGAGAATAATAGAATTACGGTGTAACGGGAACTATGCGTGGATTATGCCATGGGAGAGAGCGCGATATTTATATGAGAAACGAGAGAAAGAAGTCAGGAACTTGTAGCGAGAATGAGATACAGATGCATAACAGTTTCTGACGAGTTTCTGTGAAGAGGTGGAAAGGAGTAGGGTAAGCATGGAGGTATTGTTGCATGCAGGGTGAAAAAAGGGCAGTAGCATGGGTGTACGGGGTGTTGGGTAAGATGGAGAAGAATTGAAGGAAGGAGAAAGAGGATTGGAGAAGGAAACATTGTAAATAGGAAAGAAAGTAGGTGCAAGAAAATTGTAAATATTGTAAATAGTAGATAAACCTTAGGTGTTATCCGCTGAGGTTAAGTAAAGGCGAGGTGAAGTGAGGCAGGGTAGACTATAAAAGCGAGCGGCTCAGAGATAATGTGTCGGTGGATATTAGTTTTTAAGAGGTGGTTCTAAGAAAATTCTGTAACAAATGGAAGTGTAAGCAAGTCAATCTTTTAAGGCAAGCAGGCTGAAAAATAAACGTGTATCTACTGCTACACCAGCCTTGGGTGAAAATTCGTTCCCGACAAGCACGGTAGAGGGGGAAGAGGTCGCAGTTAGACGTCAGCGAATAGACGATCACCCCCTTGTTTACGTTGACACCTGATTGGTTTCTCTATCATGTTTTCACGCATCCATGATTTTACTTATCACAGTCTTGAATTATTTTAGGTTTTTCTTTTAGAAATTTATTTGTATTTATGCCAAGAATCGCAATATTTGAATCGATATTGTTATTAGATTTGTTAAAAACATATGTTTGCCTCTTTTTTAGAAATGTTTGATCTAATATTTATTCTGCTTTCAAAAGGAATAACTTTTTTTTTAAATATTTGTTCGTGTTCCTAGGTTTAGATAATATCATTTATCATGCGGAAGTTCTTTCTTTGATGATTTTAATGAGATGCTTTTCTAAGTTATGAATAATTCTAGTTTTAAATTAAAAAATGAAAATATCAGATTCTCACTAGTTAGATTGTTTTAATTATATACTGAGTTAACAATCTCAGTTTCATATCTTCTTATTTCAGGGTTAATACAATAATTTTCATTTTCAAGTGTCCTAATTTTAAAGTCGGTACAAGCTTTTTGTAGGTAAACGTTTATTTTTCGGCCTGCTGGCCTTAAAAAATTGCCTTGATTACACTTGCACTTTCTCATCGGATTTTTTTGTGCAAGTAACTCTTAGGAAATAACATCGATCCCACACTATCTCTAAGACCGTACGCTGTAATAGCCTTGCCTTCCTCGCTTCACCTCGCCTTGAATACATGATCCTACTTTCTCACTATTCCTCGCATTGCCAATCTCAGCCCCAGCGGCTAATATCTAATACTTATCTACTATTTAAAACATTTACAATTTTCTTATATCTACTTCCTCTCCTATTTACAATGTTACCTTATCCATTCCTCTTCCTTCTTTCTTCTCTTCTTCTCAATTTACCCAACCCCCTTTCATCTAAACTGCTGCCCTTTTGTCCTCCCTGTCTTGCATGAGTTCATACAAGAGCCAAACCCAATTAAAATGCTCCATGCATCCACATCTCATCCTCGCTATAAGTTCCTGACTTCTTTTCTCTCCTTTCTCACAAAAATATTGTGCTTTCTTACTTGTCATAATCCACGCATAGTCCCTGTTAAGCCTTGACTCTCTTATCCTGTCCTCCCTGCTGCCTTCTTTCACCATGCCAACTTCCTTTCTCCCCTTTATAATCTCTAAACTCGTGCTTCCTGTCTCCCTCCTAACTAACCCTCCTGTTTACTTCCTCTCTTTCCTTCCATCTTCACGACTAAAACAATTTCAAATTTTAACAAAATTTCAATTTCACTCTCTTTCCAAAATCCTATGCGAACAACTTTTTCCCCAGCCACCTCACCTGTATCATCTCTACATTTTCCTTCCTTACTCTCTCTTTTATATGACAATCCACACCCTCATTCCTCCGAAACAGGAAATCTAGCTACACAAACTGTTTGACCTCCTGTAGCGCCTTTCCCTTCCACTTCTACTCCCCCGCCTGATCTTCCCCACCTCCTTTCCTCAACACCATAACCTTCGACTTTTCCGCCTTTAACTCTAAGCTATTTTTGTCCAAGTATCTTCTTACCCTTTTCATCATGTCCTTTAAAACCTCTTCGCTCTTTGCTAGCAGTACTATGTCATCTGCGAGGGACCATATCCTGACTCCCCCTACGCCAACTCCTCCTATCACTTCAGCCGCTATCTTACTTTCCATATCCGCGATTAAAATTGCAAAAAGCGTCGGGTTAAGCGAGAAACCTTGCCTTAACCTCTTTTATATCCAGAAACCACACTATCTCCTTTCCTATACAGTGGCACTATTACACTCTCTCTTGGCCCTCCTTGGAATCCTTCTCACCTCCATACTTTCTGCACTACCTCCTTCAACCTCCCCTAACCTCTTGTGTACTAAACAGCCACTCTTCGGTCTCCATCCCGTCCCTCACTGCTGTCTGCGACCTTCTCTATCTGTGCCTCTATCTCCTCGTCATTTAACAACTCCGTCTCTGTCTTCCTCGTTTGTCTACTCCCATCATCTCTTTTTCGTGAATTTGAACCCTGAAACGATTCTTTGAAAACTTCCCTCCACTCCTAAATATTCCACATATCCCCCTCTGTCTGTATACTTCTTAACTCCTCATCCAAATCTTTCTTCTTTTCCTGTTCCTTATTCTTACATAATCCTCCGTCTTACACATTCTACATTCCCTTCCACTGTGAATCTATCCGTCTCCTCCCACCCTTGCATATGCATGACTACATAATCTTATCACCGATACCCCTACCTTAACCCTTTCCGGCATGCATTTTTCATATGAACGGTTTTTTATGAAAAATTGTAGAAGGGGGATTTTTTAGTCTCTGCTCACGAATCTGAACTCCGTTTTTAAAAATTCCAAGATGGCGTATACAATATGGCGGCCGAACTTTGAAATATTGGCTAATTTTGCTGAAAATGGTAACTAAGGGGGTTTCAGGTCGCTGATCACGAATATTATCTCAGATTTTGAAATCTGGCAGAAATTTTACCGCCAAGGTTCGAAAGTTCACGCGCAAACTCCGGATCCGTTATCATACACTGACCATCAGGCAGCATATTGCTGGCAGAATACAGATACTATGTGATGCTAAGAGAAGTCTAGAGCGGAGAGAGAGGTCAGTCAGAGAAAACCAACAGTTTCTCTCTGACCCATCTCGACTCTTCGAAGACCCTCAAGTTACGGTCGTACACCTGAGGAAGAAGGCCCACCCATCAGTAACCAGGAGGTAAAAAAAGTAAGTATTACCTATATTAAAAGTTGGAAGAGCCAATACTAGAGTGGTTGGTGGAAGGGCGCAAAGTACTCTTGTCAAAAATAGACAGCTCAGCTGACCCGAAGAATCACAGGCCAATTACTTGTCTGAACACACTGTGTAAGATCTTCACTGCTATCCAAAATGATAGGATTGTTCGGACAATCGGACCTGTGTGGCAATAAATATATGCACAATGCTGCTCAAAGAAAGGCGTAGAAGGATTTTGAGAGAACCTGCACATCGATTGATGTGTCTGCAAAGATGCAGCATCTTAACTATCGATGGCCTGGATATATTAATGGAAAACTTTTGATTCGAACTTCCATAGGCGTATCAGCTGTCTTTTAGAAAGGTTAGAGGTTCATCCGCAAATCGTGTGGTTCCAGATTTACTATCTCATCTGGAAAAAATCGTGTGACAACTAAGAAGGTCACCTTTCAGGGAGGTGTCTTTCAGGGCGACATCATGGGCCCACTCTTCTTGTGCCTCACATTATTGCCACTATCTCTAGCACTTTGCTATTCCCAGGGATACTTTTGCGGCAATTCTGCAAATCGAAAGCACCAAGTCACTCATGTATTTTACATGGATGATCTGAAGATCTGTGCTAAAAACAAAGAGCAACTACATTTAGCTCTAGGAATTGTAGAACGATACACAGAAAGTATCTCCAACAAACATCCTTTTCGTCTCGTTTGGACTGGTTCCATATACGAAGAACGAGCTCAGATCCCTTGATATCGGGACGTGAAAGGTTATGCGCATGAAGAAAAGCATGCACCTTAAGTTTCCTGTTCCGCGACTCTGCATCTCACGCGATTTTTCTGGGTACAGCACATAGAGTTGCAAATGTAAAAGACTTTTTAAAATGGTCAGGAAGCAAGAAAAAGTGGGTAAAGGAGCGTTTCTGTACAAATAAATGGATGATGCTGCTGAAACACTCGGACTTAACTTCATTATCTGGGGTGAGCAAAAGGCATCAAATCTTATCTATCTCGAATACGCACCTCTGAAAGCCCGGATTAAGAAAGAACATAAGAAAAACTTCCGCAAACAGGTCCTCAATAAGAGGATGCGCGGAATCTTCCACAGGAATGTGGAGATTCAGTCAGTGTCATGTGTGCTAACTTTTGCTTTCCATAATTCACCCGGATTGAAGTGGGCTACGGGGGGTGACCTGACATAGTTCTCCTTGACTACGAGAAGCGAACCATATTTGTTATCGAATTTTCGGCACCAGCTGACAAAAACTTCATAGCCAATGAGAATGAAAAGAAGAGAGGTATTAAAAACTTATAAGGGAGTTGTGACGATTGTACCCGGAATATTCTGGTACACTAATCGTCTTTATCATCGGCGCTCTTGGAGGTGCTAAGCTGTCATTGGTTAATATCCTGAAAAGCATCCCTGCGTGTCAACAATGTGCTAAAACTCTTGCGGGGAAATTCAGAAGACGGTTGTCCTTGGGTCGCTCCGTGTTCTCAGAGTGCACTAGACTTTTACCGGATCTTCGTAATGATTCCGTCACAGACTGTAGCCACCTATCTCACGGTCGTGACACGTGGTTAGGGCTGAAGTTTTACCGCGATTTCGCTGGGATCGGGAGCAAATTTCAGATTAGCACCCGATCCCGGCGAAATCCTGCGATTGTCATAATGAAAAAACTTTTAT
>JAAAKG020008552.1:0-46345 GCA_010014905.2 Druon quercuslanigerum
TCCTTTTCCCAATACCTCCCCTCTCTTACCTCTTTTCCCAATCTAAATCTTGCTATTCTGGTCCACCTTCTCTCTCCTCACCCCATCTCTAAATACTTTGGTAAACCTTCCATTTTTATCATCTTATACCATGCATTGTATTTTGATTCCTCAATCATCCCCCATCTTCCATGTCTCTAGCATTCAAGAACTCCCTCCTCTCTTCTTCCCATCTCGTTAATTCTATCGCCCTTCCTCTCCTCTCTTTCCTTTCCTCAGCTTTGTCTAAAATTTCCAAGCTCTCTTTCCCGCTCTAATACTTAATGTACCCCTTTGCGCTTCTTCTCTCACCTTAAATCCTGGCGTTCTCCAATCTACCCCTAATTTCCACCTTACATATCTTTCTTGTAAACTCTCAATATATTTTCTTTCTTTCCATCCCCATATCTCTGCCCCATAACTTAATATCGTCCATACCAGCGTATCAAATAACCACATCCTCCTTCTCCAATTTTTTTTAACCTTCTTTTTCCGATTACCTATATCTGTTTTATTACCCCTGCTGCTTTTATCATATTTTCTTTTTTATTAACTCTCTGATCTCCATTCTTTTGGAAAATATATCCCAAAATATTTAAACTTCTTCTATCTTTATACGCATACCGGGTTACTGCTCGTTACATATTCTTCCCTATTCCTTTTTTCTTTTCTCCACTTTCTCAATTAATTTCTGACCTCCTTCTTTTTCTCTTTACACTCCTCATCCCATCCACTTCTATTCCTCTTTTTACTAACTTCTTTTTTGTTTGTGGACTCTAATCCTCTTTTTACTTCTCATATCATTTTTTCCATCTCCTCTTCCACATTTTCCTCTTCCATTTTGATATTTCTAAACTTTTCTATAAACTTTTCTTTTCCTTGCCTTGACCAATCCCCTTTTCCTATACTTTTTATCTTTGCCCCCTTTTGATGCATATAACTATTACTTTCTTTGCCCTCTAATGTAACTATTAATGAAAAGTGATCCGAATCACCGAAAAATATAATTACCTACCTCTAATTTCTTGACCTTTTCTCTCACCTCATCATCCACTATCACACAGTCAATTACCGTTCCCCTTTCTCCTCCTAACTATGTATATTCTACTTCATCTCTTTCTATATTTCCGTTTAAGATAAGCCATCCCAACTCCTCGAAGCTCTTTAACAACTTCTGTCCCTCCCCATTCAGTACTTTATATTTTGATTTTCTTCCTCCCTCTTCTCCCCATTCCCTTCCTTCTCTATCTCCTGTTCTCGCATTGAAATCCCCACGTATTATAAATCTAATATCTTCTTTATTTTCTTCCATCATTTCTTTTAACTCCTCTGCTTTCTCCTGCATATCATCGTTCACAGAAACCCCCACTATCTTCCACTTCTCTCCTCTAATCTTTACCTCTTCTACTATTAAACCTTCTTTTTTCTCTCTTTCTTACCTTTCCCTGTTATACATTCATTTTTCACTCCCGTCAGTATTCCTCCCATTGTGTGAAATTTCTTATAAATTTCCTATACTTTCTCTCCAACCCTGCTATATTCCACTAAAGTATCCTCCATTCTTTCCTACATTCGTTTTCTGTCAATTTTTGTCTCTCACTATTGCATATTTTCTTACCTCTTGTTCCTTGCCCTCCTATTTTCCTAATCAATTAGATGCACAGTTTTAACCTGGTGTTTAGCTATAATTTTATGGTTTTTTGGATTTTGTCTCAAATTATCATCGTGTTGCTTTAGTCTCATAGAGAATAATCTACCAGCTTGACCGACATAGAACTTTTCACAATTCGAACATTAAATTTTGTATACTTTAAATGTACAACTATTTACATCTTATAAATGCTAACTGTTAATCTACTAATTTTCATTGTTGATTTTACGTTTCTTGACCTGGGAATAATTAAAAAACCTAGGATGAGAACAAATGCGGTGTAGAATAAGTTGCAGCAGAGAAAATGTTTTAATTTTCGTGTAAATGCAAAGAACTCAACCAGCTTTTATCCACAAACCCAAATTTAACACGTATTTTCTCGCACCGGAAAGCTATAGCCTTTTAAAATTTGACGTCCTGTCTTGATATTGTGACTTTGAAGTATATACTGTCTGCTTCTATTAGATTTTTATTATACTCTGTTAAAATGAACCAGTGAAATCTCACTGATTTTAAATAAAATATCACTGGTTAAAATAGCCAGAAGCGTGACACACTGACAATCAGTGAGAATTTACTGGTTCACTCAGTGAAATTCCTTCACTGGTTTAATCAGTGAGTCGCTTAAAGTCAAAACCAAGTGGGCTGGTGTATTCTCACTTTTAAGTATAAGATATTATATCTCCTGCTTATTGCAGTCAGGCACAAATTTTTTACACCACAAACACAAGTACACAATAAAGTTCGCTTGCACTCGAGAAATTCGAATACCTGACCAGCAACGTTGCGCACGCCAGACGACTGGAGGTTCATGTCTTGCCCGCGTGGAGCGCTACATCACTGATTGAATCTATTATTTGGCGTTACTAGTGTATTGAGTAGGGACGTTTCAATTGAGTCACTTACTGGTTCACCCAGTCAAAGTTGGAAAATCGCTGAAAATCACTGGTTCACCAGTCATATAGCAAAATACTGGTTCAACTAGTAAAAATTTCACTTGTTCAGTTTAGGAGAGTAAATTTCGTCATCTTTTATTAAGGAATTTTATTTTTTTGTTCTCATATTATGTCAAACTCAAAAAAAAACTACTCAGTAGTTAATTATTGATAAAATCAATATAACGTTAAGCCTAATTTAAAAAAATTTTCTTTATTATATCACATAAAATTAGATAGTTGCTTTAATAATTAAGACCACTGAGCTCACTATAAAAAATGTAATTTAAAAAGTTTGCATAATGCTATTATATATTTGAAAAATAGCTATGTATTTGATCTGGAGTGTTTCCACTTAATTGGTAATTATATTCAATACAAAAAATTTTGCTTTCCGTTAACAAATGTATTTGCCTCAATCAATTTAAGAATAAAAATTTTTATGTAAATAAATTACTACTATGTCAAAAATTTCATTGAGATTAATATAAAAATTCATTGGTTGAGTACAGAATACTATTTTTATTTTGTAAATACATAAAATTATTTCTAAATTATTTCACAGAAGGAATATTTCTGAATTATAATCTAAATTTTTTACACTGTTTGTTAAGAATTCATCTTTTTTTAGTTAGAAATTCAACTAACTGGTTACAAGTTAAACTCTTTTGTTAAAAATTAATTTTGTTGGTTGAAGATTCATATCTAGTAAAAAATTAATCTTTTTGGCATTATATTCATAGGTTTTGTTAAAAATTAATTTCATTAACTGAAAACTTAATTGTTTCATTTTTAGTTGAAAATTGATCATTTCTAGTTTAAAGTTAAACAATTTTTATGCACTGTTTTTTTTTTAATTGAAAATTCGACTATTTAGTTGAAAATTCACGTATTTTGTTTAAAAAATTGATTTTTTGTAGATATTTATCTTTTTTATTAAAATTTAATCTTCTTGTGTACACGTTCTTCTTTTCCGTTCAAAAATCAAGTATTCCAGTTGGACTTTCATTTTTTACTGAACATTTTTTAATTTAGTTTCTGTTGAAAAAGTTATCCTTCTTAAATGAAATATCGTCTTGTGGGTATAAATTGAACTTTTGGCAAACAAAATCAATTATTTAAGTTAAAGATTCATCATTTTAGATAAAAATTAAACTATTCAAATTAAATATTTACGATTTTATTAAAAAGATTTATCACTCTATTTGAAAATATAAAAAAAATTTTAAAGTTAGTTTTTGTGTTGAAAGTTAGTTTTTTTGTAATATAATAATAAAAATAATACATAAGGTGGGAAAAATTGGATTGAATCAAAACTCCCAAAAAAGCAAAAAATTTAAATAAATTTCAATCTATTTTTAAATGTATTCGGGTCCATGATGGCGAACCATTTTAATGTATCTTCATTTTTTTTATTTAGATGAATTACTGCGATGGCAGAAATTTCATTGAGATTGATCTGAAGTGATATATAATGCAAGAATTCTTATTCCAAATTTTTTGAGAAATTTTTCTATTTATGAAATTGCTATCTCTGCATCTGATTTGCAAATTCGAATTTGATCAGCCTATAATATTAATTTTTAGGCTTTGTTATTTTGGAAAATATTATCTCTAAACATCATCTTGAAATTGGATTGGATGAATGAGTCCTTAAATGAATTTTGCGGCTGGTCGATGGTAGGGTTTATTCAACAGGATATCTGGGTACGGTCTCGGACGGCCATTTGGAATTGTGTCGGGTCGTTCTGAAAATCCGGTATGTCGTTTGTGTCTGAAATACGAGGGCTGTCCCAAAAGTATCCGACCTACATTCATGTCTTCGCGCGGAGAGACTCAGGCAACCTCTGGAGGGTACGAACATCACCAGCAACTTCTAACCTTCTCCCCAGTAGCCCGAGATACCGATAAAATGACTTAGTTCCCGCGCAGCGTGTACTTATTTACATCGACTGGTTTTAATTACTAGTTTTTTCAAAATCAGGCGCCATATGCGAATACTTTTTTATCAATTTAGGATACATTCATACCTTCTTTATTTCAATAACTGTTTTGATCAGGACGCTCAAAAATGAATGGGAAGGTGTTACGTGACCACAATGATAATAATAAGATAGAATTATATAAAAGCGAAATGAAAATTCTTTCTAAACTTATACGTAATTTCCTCTTTATCAAATGTTTTCTGTTGCATTATCTTTATTCAATAAATTTGGCAATTAACTTACTTTTAAATCATGTATTGCTTTCTTAAAACGCTTTATTCAATTAATTATGCGCTATAATTTGTTCTCGCGTTTTTAATTAATTTCGCGTTATAAAAATTGATTACGATATAGTAGTTTCTCTACTTATCGACAATCTGATAGACAGAGACCTCTGTCGTATTCTAACATCAAACACTGGTATTAGGCCTGTAACGAACAGTGCCGCTGCTCGTTGCATATATACGTATTCAAATCCTTTAGGCCCACTCGTCGTCAATCTACACGGCACGAAGCAAGCACGTGACCCCCCACTTTCACAGAAGACGACAGCGCGCCTGCTAACCCCACCATGACGATCGAGCACTTAGACTATAAAAGGGCGCACAGCTCGAAGATCGAGGCAGTTGGTCGAGGGCAGCCAGCCGGACCCATCGAGATGTCTGCACTCGACGAGCTCGGGCCCCGACCAAGACGACTACCCGTCACGGGCGCCTGAACGTCGTCAGGCGCCCCGTGAGCCGTTGTCCGCGTAACCCGAAGACCGACGCAACCGACCAGACTAGCGCCCCAACCAAGAGGACTACCCGTCAAGGGCGCCTGAACACCGTCAGGCGTCCCGTGAGCCATCGGCCGCGTCACACACAGACCACCGATACGCGAACCAGCCTTGATAGCTTCACTCCGCTAACACCTGCTTACACCGCTTTTCCTTCCCTCTACACTACACTCACTATACAACCATGTAACTTGGAAAACACACTACAACTACACTTAAGATTACCGCCGCACGCATACATAACAACACACACACACAATAATGTAGATTTATTTGTAAAGCCTGTCCCCAATTAGAACCCTGGCTAGACTGAAGCGTCCGGAGGGACACGACACAGTTAGAGTAGAACTAAACGTTACAGCCTCTAAAAAATATTCTATCTAACTAATAACCACTTAAACCGAAACTCTGTTTCAACAACTCTGTTTCAAATTTAAAGCAACTTATTAGTATCGTTATTTTCAGAACGGCCAAAAGCAAGAATTTGCATATCTTTTTCTCATCCCCATATGCATCAATCAAAGGAGAGCTGCATAACTTTAATAAAAAAAAATACTAGGGAACTATTACTAGATCTAGGGAACATTTGGATTGCGTTATGTTGTTCATATGGTAACAAAAAACATGTTCTTATACATTTCATTAAGGTCACTAAAAAAACTAATGATTAAGAATAAAACGGTAACTTTATTATGCAATATGTAAATAAACAGAAGTGGTTTGTGTGGAAGAAATGATTAAGACATATATTTAATGCAATAAAATTTAAAACAATAATAAAAATGACGCATTTTTCCCCGACTTCATTTCAGCGCCGGAAGTTTCTCGTCGATTTAACTACAAAATTAAAATTTTTGAACTTGTATTAATTAATCAGTTTAAATATTTCTGGCTAAAAATAAATCTACGCTAAGCTATCATATACAATACTCTAATTTTAAAAATAAATCAATAAATTTGTGAATTTTTAAAATGATATAACCTTCAGCAATTTTAAGTTTGAGAAACTAAACATTTATTGATTAACAATTTTTTATAAACGTTAAAATTAAAAATAAAAAAAAAACTTTGGTTTGAAAATGAGGAAATTTTTAATCACCCAACTCTTTTTATTTCCATCAATTAGTTTTGCAAATTGTTGCGGTTTAAACATTTAAGTTCTAATTTCTGATTTTAAATTATTGTTTAAACATTTATAAATATCAGAAAATATTTCTTTATTTTTAATAAAAAATGTCAAATCAACTTGGTCAAAAGTAGTATATTTTATAGCGAAATAGAATATTATTTAAAATTAAATAAAAGCATTTCATTATTGAACAGATTCAGAATATCGTCGGGTAAGATTTATTATTGATCAATTTTAATACTCGAACTACAGTTCAAGTTTTTAAATAATTAATCAATTCATATTTAAATAAATCAAGTCACTGGAAATAAATTGTTTTCTATGATTTGGAAAATTCAAATAAAGCAAAGAGTCACGTCGCATAAAAGAAAAACCATTGCTCTGATGAAAGCAATAAAACCTTACAAAATATAATTATCGAGAGTTTGACAAACCTGCTGTTTACAATTCTAAAATGATGACAAATAATCGTCAAACACTGTTGCTTGTTTTGAAAATGTTTGTGAGAGAATATTCATTTCATAACTACGCATTGTAAACTGCATGATTTTAGAACAAAACGAATGAGTCAACTTGAAATATTTTAAGGAACTGAATAGATTTTACTTGAAAATTTTAAAAAGTGTCTTGTCACAAAGAAAGTTACTGTAATAAAGCTTAAAGATGGAACGCAAAGCTCGAGATCGGATAGAAGAGCGCGTTTTTTTCCTTATCTGATTACGGAATTGCGGCTCTCACAATATACATGAAAAACACTCCTAGCGTTGCCGATTGCTGGACATTCCGAGATTTCGACTACGGTCAATTCTATAATATCCTCGCTGTGCATGTTTATTTTAACTCGTTTTGGAAAAGTAGGCGAACTACCAGGGATATACAATGCGCGTAACATCGAGTTGCCATTCACGCCTTTTTGCACTAACGCATGGACGTCACCATTAGGTGTTGACAATACAATTTGTTCTCCGGTTGGCACGGGGAAGATTGTACGATCTTTTTTTTTCAATCCGATTGGTGTGTCGAGAGGGAAGGTGTACTTTTGAAGTTCAAATATTCGAGTGGAATTGTGGTGGGGCTTAAGTCGAATTAATCTCAGGTCTTCAATTTTAAATCCAAGTACTTTGCGAATCTCGCGCCGCCTGCCTATAGGTGACCTGGACCTGGCACGAATATCCGAGTCAGCAGAAGGAAGAGATCCGGCAAAGAACTGATGACTGGCAAGACGAAGAGACCTTTTCGGAGAAGGTATCTGACGAGGAGAACTAGGTTCAGCTTCATTAACAGGCGAAGAACTCGACTGTGCACCTAATTCTGCAACAGGAAATGAGTTTTAGATCAATTTATAATTCCTAAAATATAAGGCGGATTCTATAACCGACCGTACATTTTTGTTGCTAACCGGCTTTGACCGAAAATCTCGTTTTCAATAAAACACTTATTTATCAACTCTCCGTAATTCAGCCCATCATGCTCATGTGGAGTGGAATAAATTTTGATAAAATATAAACTTGGGCATTCAGCTATTAAATTTTTCGTGTATATTAAAAACAGCAGTAACTTTTTTAAATTTACGTATTTGTCAATACGTTTTATAAGTCTCGCCCTGGCCCCGAGCAACAATTATGTTCTTTGCATGGTAAATCTAAGAATTTTATTCATTTTTTCTTATCGCCAACAGTTCAGTTGATACTTGCAAAAAGCACAGTTTTGCTCTTCTTACGGAAAATTATACATGTCTGTAGTTCTTAAGACTGGCCAGTTCCGAATTTTGATTGAGCAAATCATTTATTACCAAAGTAACAGTTCTATTAGCCATGAAATTTCAATCCTTAAAATATGTCAACTGTTCCAGCCTTTCTACCGGATTCCTGGAAATGATTGGTCCTTCCGACAGTTCTTAAAAAAAATACCCTGTTTACTTATCAAGGCTTAGTCTTCTTGTCTCAAGACCTTATTTGTTTTTGGTAACTTTAACCTGAGTAAAACTTCTGTTTTAATGAAACTCCGACAAATTGTCTTTACTGCAGAGCATCTTTTAGGCATCAGCGAAACCACATTAATGATAAAGATTGAATCTAAAATTGGAATTATTACCCCTGGCCTGACAAGAGGTGGGAGGGGAGAGATAACGGGAAGATTCTCCCCAGGTCCTGATTTTTCTTCAGCCTAAATACTGAATACTCAAGATTACGTATGGGGGCCCTTATGCGTACAAAAAAAATAAATATTTAAATGTAACGAAAATTGTTTTAATTAGCTCATTTTATAAAGCTTTGAAGCCAACATTAATTCCTGAAGACGACTCATTTATACAATGAACACTAGATCTCTAAAGCAGGGATGGCTAAGGACAACTTTCATTGCTTCCCCTACCTCGTTTTTTCTCCACTTTTGTTCTCATTCTTCGAGCTCTTATCCGAGCTTACTCTAATCTCTTATTATCTCGGTCTTGTGTGGAACGACGTCCAAGCTCTCGTATCCGCTCGGCTTCGGTCGCCAAGCAGCCGAAAGTGGCCGTGCTCCCACACCATGCTCCCACCTCTTTGAGCTCCACCCTAGCAAAGGCGATAAGAGTGGCATTTGACGAATTGATACACTTTGACTCTTAAAAGTCGTCCGTGGCTAACCCTGCTCTAAAGTGAATAATTTCCCAGCACAATGTACTTTTATAAGTTCCTATGAAATGGTGGTGAAATTGCTTTTATTTAAGCAGCGAGGCACGAATAATTAATAACGATGTTTCAAATGAAAAACAACTTTGCAACAAAAAGTGATGCATATTTTAAATTATCATTCTGATTCTCTAAGATAGATATCATTCCTGGCAGGGCCTCGGTCCTAAAGTCATTCCTTCTCTAACTGCTAGGACATCAACTAGTTTATGATTCAAATAAACCAACTGACCAGATCTACGAATCTACGTTAGGGCAAGTTCAATTAAAGTGACTTTTTATGCGTTTTGACACGTATATTGTCGATCCAACCTAAGTAGGAAAACAAAAATTCAAGAGGCTAATAAACACACGCACAAACACATACTCTAATAAGAAGAAGGGGAAGACGAAGAACCCATGTGAGACTTACTTAAGAAAAATCCATTTTCAGATATGGAAAATATCCCCCTGTCACTACTAATGCAGATGTAGTTGCAATTCTACAAAAATTATCGGATCAGATGTCTCAAGATGGAAATAAATGGCAATAAATGCCGGTAAGGCAGACATTCGGTTTACAGCAAAAAAAGTTTGATTGATCTCGAGTAGGTAACGATGATGACGCGTTGTTTATAGAATGAGAAAAATTCATTCTAAGATTTTATAAAGGTTGTGGAACGAAAGAGTAATAACATCGAATGAAGACATCCCAATACGAGAAAGTCCCTCACAACAGCCTAATAAAAGAATATCAACCAAAAGCTAAATTAACCTCGAAAAAGACGTGGTTAAATTAATCAAAAAATGCAATGGATAAGCTGATACGGGAGTTTAACCCATCATCACGCCTGTCAAAATAATTAAATCACAGTTTACAAATCCGCGAAATGCATTAGACTGGATTATTTCGGAAAAAATTGAGCTCTTAGAACTAATTTTGGAACTACTGAATCACTAGAAACTTTTCAGACAAAACTCTCGCAAGTAATATAAGGAACTGCGAACAGTACGCAGAATTTCAATATACGATTCAGCGAAAAAATGCATGAACTTTTGTGTGCTATAAAATCAAAAATTCTTTAACAGACGAACAAGAAATATGTATAAAAAATGAAGAGCGAATAGGTCTCGAAAAATACATAATTAATTTTAGAGAAGAAATTTCGGACCGTGTTTCAAGAAAAAATCCCAGTGATGCAAGAAAAGCACAACAAATAGAAATCTAACTATAAATCTGGTTCACTGAAAAAAGTGAAATTCGCTAGTCAAAAAACATGTTTAAATCTCAACGACCTGTTCGACCAACTCTGAATAAATATCTTCTTAAAACCTTAAACTCCCAATGCAAGAAACAAAAATAGCTGCTATTAAACAATCCTCCAAATCAGAGCCAACCTTTGCAGCAGAGAATCTAGTTATTTTGGAGTTAGTGCAAAATACACGAATAGACTGAGTATCAATGTTTCTCCACGTTGGGACACTCTGACCAATCACAGCATCATAAAGAGTATACATAAGCACAACATAACCTGATGCCTCAGTTTCAGGTCAGCTCTGAAGAAGTGAACTTCAATGTTCACGAAAGCTCGGCAAAATTCGTAATTTTGTACACGATTGAAATTCGAAATATCTCTTTTAACATAGAAAAATTATTTTTTTATAAAAATATTTAATAAAGTATTAATTAATGTTTGATTAAATTGTTTTTCTTATTTATAATGTCATTAATAGCTCACAAATGAATAATCAATTAATTATGTTCCACAGTTCTAAATTTCGGGAATTAAAATATTTGTGGAAATTTAATAATTCTTTTATTTTATAATTTTGCCTCGAATTAGGTGAATTTTAGATTCGAATATATATTTTTGGCATTATGCATTCGTTATTGATTTTCTTATTAAACAAAACAATAAGTAAGCACACAAGTCTGTAGTTTTGTAGGACAAAGTTACTACTAGCCTCGCCGCGCGGTCGTTTTCAATACTCGTGACACATTTTTAACATTGAGAAGTACCACTTTCTTACATTTTACCAACATTCAACAACCATTTTTGTCAAAGAAATAAGTATTAGTGTAATTAATGAAATGTGAGTAAAGTCTAAATTTTATTGAATATAAGTCAACCCGCACTCTTGGAAATGGACATATGTATTTCCACGTGGATAGATAAGAACCTACACAGCTAGGCAACTATTTTCTACAACACAGATATATTATGTTAGTATATTTACCAATAGAATTGAGGAGAATGACCGAATATAAGATCAGGGTCCAGGCAATTCTCATCTTTTTTGATGATAGAAAACTTTGATTAATGTATAAATCAAAAATTGTAATTAAAACGCAGTACGTGAATATTCTGCTGTCTTATCAGCTTACATAATTTATACTAAAGTCGTTATCTCTTACATTGAAGGCCTCTAGGTTGTCCTTCTGAAATATGTACATTTGATAAAACGCAGCTTCAGGGAAAAGAATGTTCTTATAATTTTAATTGAAACTGATGTCACCATTTATGCTATCTTTCACGTTTCAGAATCGTCCTCCGCACCTGGAGCTTTTTGCATTCTCTTTGGCTGAATGAGGCACTCTTTGATGCATATAATATATTTGTCCTGAAAAATTTCTGGACGAATAGCCGATCGCTGTGGGCGGACTATTTGTTCAAAATTCTAGACGAATAGCCGTTCCGAGACAGGTGGGATATTCGTCCAGAATTCTGGTCGAATGGACACTCCGTTAAATGCGATTTTTCTTCAGGCTCTTTTCTGATTAAAAATCAATGTATTTTGCTAAAAATTCGACCTTTTGGGTAGAAAATTATTATTATTCTTGCTTAAAAATTCATCCCGCACCACATATTTCATATTGGTAGCAAATTAGCCTTATTCGTTGATTTTTTTTAAGATGTACCTTTTTGGTTGAAAATATGACATTTTTTTAATGAAAATCCATCTTTTTCGGTTTAAAACTCAACTTTTTGCTGAGACATGCGAAATAATTTTAAAACCTAATTAATTTGTTGGAGATTAGTATTTCATATTAAATTTTATCTTTTTGTTTTTAATTAAAGGAGTGGTTACATTTTCAACCAAAAAATATACAGAAGAAATTTTTTAGACTTATTCGACATTTTTATAAATCTTTGGAAATTCGTTAAAACCTTGTAATGTCTCCATGTCCCCGGGCCAACATGAAACTTTACGCCCGCTACAAGTGGAAGGAAAAAGGAGAAAATGAGAAAAAAGGCGAAAGGAACGGGGAAAGGTTTAAAAGGAAGAGGTTAAAAGGGAAAGGTGAAACCTTAAACGTAAGGTGAAACAGTAAAAGAGAATGGGGAACAGAAAAAGAGAAATAAAAAGTAAGAAAAAAGAGATAGGGTTAAAGGGAAAGGTGAAAGTAGGAATGAAAATAGGGCAAATAGGAAAAGGGGTAAAGATAAAAATACAAGGGGAAATGAGAGAATTGAAAAAAGAACAAAGGTAAAGGGACCTGGGAAATAAATAAAGGAGGAAAGTGAAACAGCCCAGGTGGTGGGGAAATGAAAGGAAAATAATAAAGGGTGGAAAAGGGAAAGGAAAATAGAAGCAAACATTAGAAAAGAGGAAAAGGGGGATTAGAAAAAGGAGAATTGGGAAAAGAGAAATGGGAAACAGTGTATTCGCTAAACCCGAATAAATATTTAAATTGAATAAAAGCATTATATTATTTAATAGATTCAAAATATCGTGTAAAATTTATTATTGCTTAACTTTTATTACTTAAACTGCAGTTCAATTTTAAAAATTATGAATCAATTTCTATTGAAAGAAATCTGGTATCTAGAAAGAATAAGCATCGTTTTTGTAATTTAAATTATAGTACTAACGCTTCTTGCTAATTTGAAAAAGTTTGAATATTAGTAAATCATGACTTATTCTTTCGGGAGAAAAATGCAGTTTTTAAAAAGGTACAAGTAACCTTCAAACATAGTTTTATGTTTTAAAAATGAGGCTTCTTGAGGCACTGAGACCACTTGAGACCCCTTATTTGTTTAAGGAATTGCGGCGCACACGATATACAACAAAAAAACTTCTGACTGCATGTTGGTGGTTTATGGGACATTCCAAGGTTTCTGCGTCCGTCAATGCTGTAACCTCCCCGCTGTGCATGTTTATTTTAGCCCGTTTTGACCCAGCAATCGAATTATCTGGTTTATACATTGCACGTAAAATCATATTGTTGCTCCAGTTTTTTTCCACTATCGCAAAGACGTCACCGTCGGGTGCGGACAATACAATTTGTGCTCTGGTTGGCATAGGGATGAGGACACGATCTTTGTTTTTTAATCGGATTGGTTTGTCGAGAGGAAAATTGTAGTATTGTAGTTGGAATATTCGAGTGAGATTGTATCTGGATTTAAGTCGAATTAATCTAAGGTCTTCAATTTTATATCCGAATACTTTACGAAAAGTGAGGTGCCTGTCTTGAGGAGACCTGGACCTGGCATCAAGATCAGAGTCAGCCGAAGGTTGAGACACAGCAGACGACTGACGTCTGGCAGGAGTAACAGACGCGGCAGAGGACGGTCGTCTGGCAATACGAAGAGACCTTCTGGGAAGTCTTTCAGGAGAAGAAGCCACATTTCCCTGGCGAGAAGAACTAGGTTCAGCTTCATTGCCCGGCGAAACATTCGACAGTGAACCTAATTCTGCAACAAGAAATGAGTTTTAGATCAGGTTATAATTCCTTAATGATAAGCCGGATTCTCTAACCGCCTAGAAATTTTTATCACTGAACGGATTTAGCTGAAAAGCTTGTCTTTAATCAAACAATTTTTTACTTTAACTCGCGGTGATACAACCAATCAGGCTCATGGGGAGTCTAGCAAATTTTGAGGAAAAATAAGCTTGGAAATTGAAGAACAGGCAAACTCGAATATAACGCCGCCGGATATATCCCTTCCGAGAATTGACGCCGTGTCGTACGCATTAGTAAAAGAAGCATTAGCAAATAAAAGCGGTTACCATTAAAGCTGCACTCTCTCGGGTTTTGTTCACCAACAGCCCAAAACCGGCACAGTCTCTGAGTTTAACTGTATTACATTTTTCTTTAAGATGAAAAACAGCCATACATTTTTTTAACTGACCCTTTTCATACAACGAATATAAACACAAGTAGCCTTCATAATAAATCCACTGCTGTATTTTTGTGATGTTTCATTAAAATGCTTCTAAATATTTTTTTAAATATTTTGATGAACAAATTATTTAAGCAAAATAAGTTTTAGAAACATTTTTTCAGGTTTGTAATGTATATGGCTCAGAAATATAAATGAACCATATAGCAAGGGAAGGTTGCATTATTAAGAAACTTTCGAGAAGTATCGATACTCTTTGGCAATCTCCTCAGATATTTTTATATTTAAAGAAATATTTAAACAACTCCAGAGAAAAGTTTTTTATTTAAAAATCAATAAAATGCATTGCACATTAGTCTGTCAATTCGTAAAACCCCACTCTCCTCGACTCTCTCCTATTTCAGTCTAGCTTTTTGGACCTTATTGCTAAGGGTCTATCCTACAATTTTTGCCACGTAGCAGCGCTTGACGCATATGGTTCTACTCTCACCACTCAGTGAATTCAAATAAATTATAGTGTATATACAGCGTGGACACGTTAGGATTACCAATAAATTGGCAACCCCATATACACGACTATAAAAGTATCATTGGCGTGTACGAAAGGTTTCATACTTTTTGGTAAGCGATATGTATGTACATGTGGATAGATAAGAACCGACGCAGCTGGATCGCCATTGCGAGTGCAGATACACAAAATGACGTTTTAAATGGTTGTGACGTCTAGGGCCATTTTCCTGGCCCCACTGCCCACGCAAATTTAACTTTTTTAGGGCAAATATTTAGTACAAAAATCGTTGAATTTTGGTCAACCAAAATTAGAGTTTGTGCATCACCGGAAGTACCTGATTTTTTGCTGGCCTCGCCGTGATCGAAAATCAACTTTATATGAGCGAATTATTTTCATCTTAACTTTTCTCAAATTTGTGCAGCCAAATTCAACCCTTGAAAACGATTCCCTGTGTGGCACACCATAGTGGGAGCGAATTATTTTCATCCTAATTTGTTCAAATTTGTGCAAACATCTTCAACCATTGAAAACTAGCCCGTTTGCTGAAAACACCATGGACGGGCCAGCGAAACTGAAGTTGGTTTCAAAAATTTGAACAAATTAAGATGAAAATACTGCGCCCATATAAAGAGTTGATTTTGGATCAGTTCTGGGCCAGCGAGACGTTTCACTGACCCCGACAGTGTTTGTTTTTTAAGAAAGCACTCTTTTGCATATTTTAGGTGTGTACGTGCCATTTGGCACGTACACGTGCGCTTGGTAAATCGCTGTCCCCGTATGGAAAGAATTATTTCAGAAAATTGGAATGTATTAATTAAAAATGAAATTTGAGTAACTTCTAAACTCTATTCAATATACGTAAAACTGCGCTGTTGGGAAGGTACCATATGTATGTCTACGTGGATAGATAAGAACTGACACAGCTGGGTACAAATAAATTTATTTGTGCATATTAAATCTCTAAAATTATTATTCATATACCGCTTCGAAAAAATTTACCTCATCATAGATCTATTATATTAGTATATTTACCAATAGAATTGAAGATTATGACCAAGGAGAAAAATAGACTGCAAACAATCCTCATCTTTTGTGGTAAGAGAAGACGTTGATAAAAAGGAACGTAGATTCTGAATTTACTGCTGCCTTATCAGCTAGTATAATTTATACTAAAGTCGTTATTTCTTACTTTAAAGGTGCGCAGGTTGTCCTTCTGAGATATTTATATTTGATAAAAATCAGTGATAGGGAAAATAATGTTCTTAGAAATTTCATTTAAACTTATGTCACACTTTTTTTCTATCTTTTACGCCTTTGAAGAAACTTATATTTGCATGATAAATGTATATAGTATCTACGATAATGACACATTTAAAGTTATAAAAATGTAATACATATTCTACAATACATTTGCAAGGGATTGAAAAGACAAACTTTATCCTTTCTATCTGTGACTGTTAATTATGATCGCTTACATTGAATTATTATTTAATATTATTATTCTCATCGTATAAATTATTCAGGTTACTGAGTTATTATAAATTTAGGACTTTATGCCTATGTTGTGGGTAACATGCAAATATGTCAATCGATAAGGGTCCATTCAATTTTTTCTCAACATATTTCATGATTTCGAAAGTTTTTAGTTTTTCAAATAGATCTGAAGAAATTCTTAGGAATTTTAGGAGCTCTTTAAAGGTAAATTTGTAAAACATTTTTAAGAATTTGAAGATATATCAGAGATTAGAAAAACTCTAATTTTCTTTTTGAAATTGCCATTGATGCTACGTTATTTCAAATAAATTCTAATGCTTTCACGGAATTTTTAAGTATTTCATAGTTTATGATCTTTTAAAAAGAGTTTTCCAGATTTATGTTGACTTCCGGAGGTTTTTTTATATTTCCTTTGACTTTTTATTAACTACGATTAAACAACTAATATATTTATGAAATTAAAAAGACATCACTTCATACATATTTCTCACGATGATGATAATCTTCATCAGTTTTTAAGGAGCTATCATCGAATTCTAGTATGCAAGGCATCAAGCAGTAAGCACTGACAGGCCCTTTTAACAGTTTAAACACTATGTGATGGACGCTTCTTTAAAATAGACGGATGGCGATGAGGAATCGGCTTCAAATATCGAAATGCCCTGACAATTTTTTAGATAATTCGTATAGTTTCCTTTGTATGTTATGATTATAAGTGCGATTGAATTTGAAAGAAAAGAAGGTATTCAAATCAAATAAAACTTCTTTGATTCAAAGAACTGAATTAGTAGAATATGGCTGCAGAAATATTTCTTTAGTTCAAAGAAATATTATTTTTGTTTTTAAGAAACATAGCGATTAGGTTAAAAGAAGATTTATTTGACACTGTGCAATATTCCTCTAGTGAAAATAATATTTAATTAACTTTATGATATAGGTCTTCGATTGGGAATAGTGGTTTTTTTCTTTATCGCGTGTTAAAATAAAAGGTTATTGTAATTATAACCTAGCATTCAAATTAAAATGTTCAATATACAAAAAGATAGTTTTTGTCATAACAACTTAGTTGATTTCATCATAAAAATATCAGTTTAAATATTTTAAATATTTATTTCAATCACATAATTATTTATTAGCCACAAACGCTAGTTGCTAATCACACTTTTAAAAAATTGGTGGAAAATTACAAAGTTGTAACGATACACGCGGTAAAAAATGGGAAACAAAAATTTAACAAAAAAATCTAAGCAATTTGAAATATTTTAAGTGTCTGGATAGATTTTACTTTGATTTTTTTTAAGTTTCCCGTCAAAAAGAAATTCACTCTCACAAAGCATAAAGACTGAAAGAAAAACTCCAAATCCAACAGAAAGGCGCGTTTTTTTCTTATTCGTTTGAGGAATCGCGCTGTACACGATATACCATAAAAAAACTTCTGACTGCATGTTGGTGGTTTATGGGACATTCCAAGGTTTCCGCGTCGGTAAATGCTGTAACTTGCTCGCTGTGCATGTTTATTTTAGCCCGTTTGGAACCAGCAATCGAATTATCAGGTATATATATTGCACGTAAAATCGTGTTTTTGCTCCAGTTTTTTTCCACTATCGCAAAGACGTCACCATCGGGTGCTGATAATACAATTTGAGCTCTGGTTGACATAGGGATGAGGACACGATCTTTGTTTTTTAATCGGATTGGTGTGTCGAGAGGAAAATTGTAGTGTTGTAGTTGGAATATTCGAGTGAGATTGTATCTGGATTGAAGTCGAATTAGGCTAAGGTCTTCAATTTTAAATCCGAATACTTTACGAAAAGTGAGATGCCTGTCTTGAGGAGACCTGGACCTGGCATGAAGATCAGGGTCAGCCGAAGATTGAGACACGGGAGACGACTGACGTCTTGGGGAAGAAAGAGAAGTGGCAGAAGACGGTCGTCTGGCAGTACGAACAGACTTCCTGGGAAGTCTTTTACGAGAAGAAGTAACATTTCCCTGACGAGAAGAACTAGGTTCAGCTTCATTATCAGGCGAAACATTCGACTGTGAACCTAAGTCTGCAAAAAAGAATTGAGTTGGTAATAGGGTTATAATTGAGGAACAGGATTCTCTCATCTAATCTAATAAAAAAAATTTTATTTTCACTCGCCTATATAGAGAGTTGATTTTGTTTTATTTCGGGGCCAGCGAGATGTTTCGCTGTCCCTGCCAGTGTTTCTTTTTTGAGTAAGTACTCTTTTCCAAATTTCAGGTTTGTACGTGGCATTTGGGTGTAAAGATAAAGGTCCACTTTGTTTTTCAAATATTAAGAAACTATAGATAATTCATTGTGTGTAGGTGCAAGATATACCACCACTCACGGTGCTGCCCTCTAAGCTGACCTTGATAAATCGCTGTCCCGATATGGAAAGAGTTATTTCAAAAAATTGGAATGTGCTTCATACGCTAGTTTCTTACATCCTACCAACATTCAAAAACAATTTTTGGAAAAGTATTCAGATATCTGCTCATAAGAATAGGGAAACTTGATTTTAAAAGTATCCATCGATAATATGCATCATTATATTTCATTTCTGTTCCCTTCGTATTACTTAATAATGCAATTTAAGTAACTTCTAAACTCTATTGAATATACGTAAAACTGCACTGTTGGGAAGGTACGATATGTATGTGTACGTGGATAGATGATAAGAACTGCCACAGCTGGGTACATTTAAATTTATTCGTGCATATTAAATCTCTGAAATTGTCATTCGTGTACCCCTTGAAAAAAATTTACCACGGCAAAGATATGTTACATTAGAATATTTACCAATAGAATTAAGGATAATGGCCAAGGATAAAAATAGAGTCCAGACAATCCTCATTTTTGGTGGTAAGAGAAGACGTTGATAAAAAAGAACGTAGTTTCTGAATTTACTACTGCCTTATCAGCTTATATAATTGATACTAATGTCGTTATTTTTTACTTCAAAGGCACTCAGTATGTCATTCTTTATGTTTATATTTGATAAAAATCAGTGATAGGGAAACATGCAAATATATCAAACGATAAGATTCAATTCAATTTTTCCTTAAACATATTTCATGATTTTGAAAGTTTTTAGTTTTTAAAATAGATTTGAGGGAATTTTGAAGGATTTGAGAAGCTCTTTAAATGTAAATTTGTAACACATTTTGATATTTCCTTGGTCTTTTCCCTAAATACAATGAAAGAACTAATCTACTTATTAAATTATAAAGACATTAGTTTATTTATATTTCTCACGCTAATCAAAATGATAATTTGCATGCTTTTTATTTATTTGCACTAAATTATGATTTTTTGGTGATATGTTGCGTGGTAAATCTATACTACATCAGAGTAATTTTGTGAATCGGTAAGTGTATCATCTCTTAAAGGCTCCCAGTCTACCTGAGTCCTTGCCCAGGGCTCTCACTGCTGTAGTAGCCACAACGTCTACGCCAAAGAAGGAGAAAGTAACTGCTGCAGCGCCAGCTGCACGCACGGAAAGTAAAACGAAGAAGATGAAGAGGCGAGCACGACCCTATGTGGTCCTCATAAAAAAAGGTTATCCCTGACGCCCTTGGTGTCAAAATCAGGGGAGGAGAGTCAGGGAGACGAGACACGGGGAAAACCTTATAGAGTTGGGCCCTGCAGCAAAAGGCTTTACATCGTCCCACGCATAGAAGTCGAGATTCTGGATCTCGACACAACGTATGATGTGGAGAAGGTGACGGAGGCCGTCCGAAATAGCTTCGATGATTTGTCCCCGGGCAATATAAACATGAGAATGACAAAGAGGAGTTTCAGGGTGTACCTAAAGCTTTACGTAGAACTAAACGAGGAGTTAGATTCGAGACCTTTGCGTACAGGATATCTAAAGATAGGCTGGATATCATGCAGAGTCCAGAAAATGACGAAGACCCGGAATGACCATCTGCCGGGAACGATGCGATGCTCGACTTTCAGGGAGGCCAAACTATCCAGGAAGCGGAAAGGGGGGTTTATTTCAATAAGAAGCTGAAACTACCCATCCTAAGAGACGTCTACTCAGGTAGACGATTGGTAGAATGGGTGTTTAATGCAAGAGTTCCCCTATGAAAAAATATACAAAAAACCAGCTTCCTTGCTAAACCCTCCTTGTTAACTCTTCTTGGAAAGGATTTCGCTGCGATGCTAATTACAACATACGATTAGCAATTATTTTGTCATCTGGATTGTCTCAAGCTCGTGGGGGTCGGAAGGCATTTCATAGAGCGTAAACTATCCGAACTCGCCAATATATTGTATTTGACTGTTTGAAAAGGTTAGAAGAAGATCCCGGACTGATGAAAGACATTATTACTTACAAAGAAACGTAGATTTTTCAATACGTTGTTGAAACAAAGCGGCATTCGATGCATTGGAAGACGCCTGAATCGCCCAGAATAAAAAAAGCAAGGATGTCCAAATCAAAATTCAAAGCAATGTTGATTGTTTTTTTTCGACATTAGCGGTATCGTGATGACTCAATGGGTTCCAGAGGGTCAGACTGTCAACCAGACTTACTATTTGTCAGTCTTGGCAACACTGCGAGAAGCTCGAGCACGCGCCGTACTGGCCAGATTTGGCACCGTGCGACATTTTTTGTTTCCGAAGATTAAATCTGCTTTGAGACCGCACGGCTCCTAAAGACCTTCACCAAAGAAGACTTCCAGCACTGCTCCGATCAATGGAAAAAACCTATGGAAAGGTGTGTGGTGAGGGGAGGGGAGTATATTGAAGGGGAGCATTCGAATGTTGAATGATTTTTATAATAAAACCCTTTTTCGTAACTAATCTCGTTATTTAATAGCCAGACCTCTTAAGTTTCATATGAACAAAACCGTGTAAATCTGGAACAAAAGACGTCATCATACCATTCCTTGTAGCCACAATTGATCTACCGACTTTTCTTCTACTATTGCAAATTCAATTGTTTTGTTTAAAATTTGCCATCTTCTCTTTAGAAATTAACATTTGGGATATTTCCTTATCGACAGAAATACTCTTGGTTTAAAAAAACTTAATTATTTTGTTGAAAACTCTTATTTTTTGGTTTTAAATCAAAAATTTGAAGATTTTTTGGCAAAAGAATTAATTTAATTAGAAGATTCATTACTTTAAATAAAAACTCTACCATTTTCCTGAAAATGCATGTATTTTACTTATATCATAGGTAATCTGCTGAGGAGTCATTAGAATTCTCTCTTACTGTTATCACTAAAAGTGTTTATTATAGAACGGACAAGGTAAATCAAAAATTAGTCAGTTATTACAATTATGATTGCTCGATACCACTAAATTTTAAATATTTAGATATTTAGAAATGAACAAAAATTGTATGAAAATAAAACATTTCTCTTTTGTAATTAAAAAAAATTACGTGCTAAAAATCCCTTTTTTTATCTCCAGAAAAATTCCTGAAATTAAGAATCTGACCTCCTTCAACTAAATTAAAAGCTTCTTCAAATTTTTTGGTAGAAAAATCAAATATTTAATTGTAAATTGATGTATTTTTTTGTTGAACTTAACTGCTTACTGTTGAATTAAAAATAATTAATATCTACTATTAAATTTTTCGTAGAGGAAACGTGCTTTGGTTGAATATAATTCAACTTGAATATAAGTCAACAAATAAAAAATATCTTTTTTGGCTGAAAATTCATAATTTAAGTTGTGAAATAAACTTTTTTATTGTAAATTAACTTTTTTGATAAAATTTGTTTCATTTTAAAAATGCAAAACCATCTCTTCATTTCATTAAACTTTTCTATTTTTCACGTTTTCATATTATATAAGATTTCTTTATTCATTTATTTTAATGAAGCAGTTACTACCAAATTAGCAAAAATATCTTAACCAATCGAATTATTAATTTTTTTGATAGAAAATTTCAATTATCTATTATATTATATTTTCTATTGTGAAAAATTTTAATTTTTTATTTTATTTAATCATCCGAAAAACTAAACGTTTAGGCTGCAATAATTAATTTTTATAATAATTAAATAATTGTTATCAGGCAGGCCCGAAAGGTCAAAATCAAGGTAACTACTGAATATACCTTTTTGAGACAAAAAACTTCGATTAAAATAAAATTTTTTCTGAACCTGTTCATCTCAGGGTTGTACTGATTTTGTTAAATCTTTAATGACCTCAGAATGACCTTTAGGTTTAAACTAAACCTATGATCTTAAAAGATATTTTAACGTAAAATTTCCTGATCCTTTGATTTCCGATGTCAAAAAAAAGGTATCAATTTTTTCGAAAGTTGACCTTGAAATGACCTTTAAGGTAATTCCCAAGGTCAAATTAAAGCTCTCATTTGAATTCCTCGTTAAATGTTACTTCAAGAATAACCTTAACCTGAATGAAAAGTTCTTGGAAAGTACTTTAAAATAAAGGAATCGGATTTATTATGGGTCAAGGAGTTTAAACAAACGGAATTTTATAAATTAATATAATTATCGCTTACCGGTTATTTATATTAATCAATATTTAATTTTAAGCAAAAGGCTTAAAGTTTTTAATCGTAACAGTAAATCTTCAACCAAGTTCTTACAACGAAGAAGAAATTTGTAACATGGTGGTTACATGTTCACGTCGAAAGTAGTTTTTCTGTAATTATATGAATTAAAATAATATTAGTCATTATGTTATATAAAAAATTATTATTTTTAATTTAAAAAAACATAAAAACTAACAAAGAAACATTTATTTTAACAATAATTTTGCAATTAACTTTTCTCTTATTATCGCTTTCAAAAAATTTTAGAAATCGTAATATTTTATTAAATAATAGCTTCTTCTTGCGAAGGAAACATCACCGAAAACTACGCTGTTCCCAAATTTGAATGTAACTTTTTCATTGGCTGAAATCGGTAAAGCGATTTTATTCTTAAAAAAACATTTTGCAAGCAAATGACTATATTTGTAGCTTATTTAAATCTTTTCAACAAGGTCAAAAAGCTTCTCAAAACTTTCCATTTTTTTTAATTTTCCAAATAATATTTCTTTGTAGGCTTTCAGGAAATCACTCTGGACTTTGTGACGTTTGGTCTGATACTCATATCTAAGATAAGGTAGAAAGGAAAATTCTTTATTTATCGCAAAAAACTGTTCCTGTACATTTCTTAGGGTACTTAACCTAAAGTAATGAAGAATAATAAAATTTTCACTTTATTATGCAATATATGAAGAAACAGAAGCGGTAAAATGTACAGTAATGGTTAAGAAATTAGGAAAAAATCGCGTAATTTTCTGGACCACTGAACTAGAAAATTTTGTATGATTAACAATTTTTTCTAAACTCTTAACTTTATAAATAAGAAGTTTAATTATTTTAATTTAAAGACTTTTAAATTAATAATTCGCTAAGAACAATTGAATTACAGTTGCTGATTTTAAATAAATATTTAAATATTGCGAAATAATGGAAAATAATTATTTTTTAATTGAAGAATGTCGAATCTAAGGGTTTAAAAGTAGTATATTTTAGACTGAAATAGAATATTACTTTAACATAAACAAAATTGTGATAAAAGAGATATTTCGGGTTTGAATTGTGTGCAAAACTATTAATTTTGCCGACCTATCGTGAACATTGCAGTTCACTTCTTCAGGGCTGACCTGAAACTGAGGTATCAGGTTATGTTATTCTTATGTATAATCTCTATGATGCCTGTGATTGGCCAGAGCGCCCCACCATGGAGACAAAACGCACCTGATTGGCCAGTCAAGTCTCTTTTATCATAATGAATCATCGTGAAAGCATTAAATATATTATTATGAATAACATTGTTTTATAATTGAACAGATTTAGAATATCGTCGTTTAAATTTTATTTTTGTTCTATTTATAATGCTCAAACTACTTTTCAATTTTGAAAATCATGAATAAATTTACATTGAATAAATCAGGTCTCTCGAAAGAAAAAGTTTTCTGTGTTTTTATTATTCCTATACAAATATTTAAAAACATACGAAGTATAATTTTTTAACAATAGTTTTTATAATTTAATTTATAGTATTGTTTCTTGTACCAATTTAAAAAAGGATGAATATTAATAGATCAAGACTTATTCTTTCTGGGAGAAAATTCCTTACAAATACACTGTTTGCAATTTTATAAATTAAGTACAAATAATCGTCAAACATAGGTGTAGTTATTTCTTTAAAAATATGTTATGTCGAATCAAATAATGTTAACCATTTACGCCATAGAAAAATTTATTTTTTAACTAAGAAAAAATAGTTTAAGGCCAGATTCGACAGAAGCGCGCGTTTTTTAGTCGTTTAAAGAATCGTGACTCACACGATATACCTCAAAATATCTTCTGATTGCGAAGTGGTTGGCTATTGGACATTCGAAGGTTTCTGCTTCGGTCAATTCTTTCACTTCCTCACTGTATATGTTTATTTTTGCCCGTTTTGAACAAGAAATTGAATCATCAGTTTTATATATTGCACGCAAAATAGTGTTGTTGCTTGCTTTCTTCGCCACTATCGCAAAGACGTCACCATTGTGTGTTGACAATACAATTTGTGCTCCGGTTGGCATGGGACAGAGGAGGCGATCTTTACTTTTTAATAGAATTGGTTTGTCAAGAGGAAAAGTGTAGTTTCGAAGTTCGAATAT
This sequence comes from Druon quercuslanigerum, assembly GCA_010014905.2. NCBI lineage: Eukaryota > Metazoa > Arthropoda > Insecta > Hymenoptera > Cynipidae > Druon > Druon quercuslanigerum. The sequence continues at coordinate 24,935 of JAAAKG020008552.1, forward strand.
TCGAGTGGGATTGCTGTAGGGTTTAAGTCGAATTAATCTAAGATCTTTAATTTGAAATCCAATTACTTTAAGCAAAGATGGCCTGGCATAAGAAGACCTAGACCTGGCACGAAGATGAGGATCAGCAGAGGGAAAAGATACGGCAGAGGACTGACGACGTCTGGCAGGACGACGGGACTTTACGGGAGAATTTCTCTCAGGAGATGAAGCAAATGGTACCTGGCGAGGAAAGCTAGGATCAGCTTCATCAACAGGCGAAAAATTCGACTGTGAACTGCATTCTGCAACAAGAAAAGAGTTTTAGTAATGTTAGAATTAAGGCGCCCTAATCTATAACAGCCTATAAATTTTTAAAGGAATCGCGATGTTATCATCAGGGAATAACAAAAATGATTAAGGTCTTTTCAGACTAGATTAAGCTATGCACTAAACGTTTTTTAAATTAATTTTTCCTGAACTTTCGGTTGCTCATCGAGTGCTCTTCTCTTAAGCTACTTTTTCAGTAACTTTTTTGTAACACCTGGCAGAATATTGTGTGTATTTCTAAAATAGGATTCTTCTTTCGAACTCTCTAGTCGCTCAAGGGAAAAGCACTTGACCGGTATTCGGAAGTTCTGTGGTTTGATTCCCAGCAGAGCTAAGCAGATCTTTTTTCGAAAAAAATGTAATTATAACGGCTATAAATTTTTAACGCTTAACGCCTCTAGTCACGAAGCTCGTTTTTATTCAAACAAATTTTGTATTAAAACTTGCCATAATACAGCCAACCTAGCTCATGGGGAGTCGAGCAAATTTTAAGATTTTTAAAATTGAGATTTGAGAATTTTAACCATTACATTTTTCGCGTATATGTGAAAAAAGCATAAATTTTTTTATTTGAGACTTTTCACACAAAAAATCTTTAAAAGATTCTAGGTTATGTTTTCCAATCTATATAAATATTTGGGATTCCACATTCTAAATTCCGGCTTCAAAATTCCGGGTTTCCCTTATATATAAATTATGGCTTTTGTGATTTTAAGACCCCACTCCTGAGTTCCCCTTGCTCCTGTAGTTTCCCCTTGTAATTTTTCTTTTCCCCAGATTTTAGGTATATAAAATGGTAAATTCTATTCCTTTGAATTTATGCCGGGCTAATTTTAAATTCAATAAAATTATATTTTCTTTTCGAAAATAAGGGTCCGGCTGACAATATCAATTTCTAAAATACGTTTTCGTGATTATGATATTCGCTATTTTTCTTATTAATATTATTTTTAGAAAACTCAGTAAAAACAATAGCATTTTTTCATAGTGTTAATTCTTGAAATGGAGATTCATAATATTTTGCATTTAAAAGAATATTTTGTCGTATTCGTCTTTTTAAATACTCGTATGATAACATTCAACTTCGAAACTTTCATACGAACAAGTTTAATAAAACGTCGGCTTTCCCTACTTTTAAACGATATTATATATTTTAATTTATTTTTTTCATTTACTAAAAGAAAATATTGCTCATTGTGCTCATATAAATAAGAAAATTGTATTCTAAGAATATTCATAGATAATATACATAATTATATTTCTTTCCGATTCACTAAGTATTAATTAATAAATAAGTTTTAGTAGTGCGTAAACTCTATTGGAATAAATTCATCACGCCATCGATATATTATATTAGTATATTTACCAATATAATTAAGGATAATGGCCATGGATAAGAATAGAGTCCAGACAATCCTCATATTTTTTGGTGAGAGAAGACGTTTATTCATGAATTCTTGAATAATGTATACTAAACTCCCTATCTCTTACATCAAAGGCGTCAAGGTTTTCTTCGGAGATATTTACATTTGATAAGAAACAGCTTTAAGAAAAGAAAAATTCTCACAAAATTAATTAAAACTAATGTTACAATATTGGCAATATTCCAATTTTTAGGAAAAACTGATATTTACATAAATGATAAATTTATATTTAGGCTACTATAACGGCCTATTTATATATTATGTTTTTTTTTCTCTGACTTAAGCTTTTTAATATTGCCAAACATTTCACGTTATTTCAAAGAATTTCTTACGCCTTCGCGGGATTTTAAAGTATGTCATTGGAAATCATAACATCTGAAAGGATCTAAATTAATTTTACGAGATTTGAAAATCAAAAGGACTTTTTAATTATGTACGTATACAATAAAAGTGTATCATCATAAGAGTTGACATTAAGAAAAAATTCTGTGAAGTATATTGCGAAAAAAATCAAAAATAACGCCTAAAACTAATTCACTGAACTCTCGCATTTAGTCACCCCGTTCTCGGTCTTCCTAGAACTTCTAGCTCACTCAGTTTCTCAGGGGAGTAGGGCGAGAGCGGTTGCGACACCATATATATATAGACATATATTCCAATTAGAAACGAGTCAGGCGGCCCTCATTGTTTACGTTTCTACCCCCCCTCCCCCCCCGAAATCAGACCAAGACTAGTTAAGGGCAAGCCCCGACACTTGACTGAAAGCGAGAGTTTGGTGTATTTCATTATCACCAAGATGTAAATAAAATTCTGATCATAGAAATAACAATCATGAGAACAAACAATCAAAAAAATTGGTAAAATTATTGGTAATGAAATTTTCATTAAGTTCCCAATTAAAAAGACTGAAATCGAAAAAAATTTAATTCTTGCATTGACAGATGCCTGAATAATTTATTTGTTTATTAAATTTGTTTTTAAGAACATAAAATGTATTAACCAATTGTGAATTTTGCTGAAATTGTCATGAAGTTCTCGACTGAAAAGACTGACATTGAAAAAACCAAATATTTCTGCCGACAACTTCCGGAATAATGCATTTGTTTATCAGTCCCAAAAAATTGTTCGTATACGTATCTTAAAGTAACTAAATTAAAATAATGATGAAGAAGACAAAATTTTCAGTTTATTATGCAATAGATGAATAAATAGAAGCTGTTTTTGGTACAAAAATGATTAAGAAACACATATTATATTATAAAGTTTAACATAATAAGAAAAATTATACATTTCCGACCGACTTTATTCGAGCTTGAGATAATTGATGATGATGTATTCGATAAAGCTGCTAACTAATTGTAATTTAAAGACATTCTAAATAATAAATTATTTACTGGTTACTTACATTTTACAATATGAATCTGCGAATTGAAAATTACAAATTTGAAATCATCCAAGGCTTTATATTTTCATCGATATAATTGTTTAAAAATATTTTTTGTAATTTAACTTAAAGCACTGTAGTTTCTTACTAATTCAAAAAAGTGTAATTATTAATAAATCATGACTTATAAATTCGGGGAGGGGAGGTAAATTCGAAACAAATCCACTGTTTGAAATTTTAAAAATAAGTACAAGTAATCGTCAAAATTAGTTATTTGTTTGACCAAATAGTTAGTAAGTTAGTAAGTAAGAGAAAATTCAATCCATAAACATGCATTGTAAACTTACTGATTTCATAATAACAAAATAAAAGCATAAATGTGGAACTCAAAGCGTCAGATTCGAAGGAAGTGCACTTTTTTTCTTATTCGCCTCAGAAATCGCGTCTCACGCGATACACATCAAAACAACTTCTGATTACGTGGTGGCTGGCTATTGGACATTCCAAGATTTCTGCGTCGGTCAATGCTATAACCTCCTCGCTGTTCATGTTTATTTTAGCCTATCTCTGTCGCAAAGACGTCACCATCGGGTGCTAACAATACAATTTGTGCTCTGGTTGGCACGGGCATGAGGACACGATCTGCGTTTTTCAATCTAATTGGTTTGTTTCGAGGAAAGGTGTAGTTCTGAAGTTCGAATATTCGAGTGGGATTCCTGACAGGAAGATCAGTTTCAGCAAAACAAACGGGCAGGGCAGAGGACTGACGAATCGCAAGAGGAAGAGACCTTCTGGGAGAATGTTTCTCGGGAGAAGAATTAACAGGTCCCTGACGAGAAGAACTAGGTTGAGACTCATGACCAGGCGAAACATTCGACTGCGAACCTAATTCTGCAAAAAATTAATGAGTTGTAAATAAGGTTATAATTAAGGAACAGGATTCTATAACTAACATTTGGTTTTGTTCCCTCTAGGCATACTCCTGTCTACAACAGGATTCAGCTATATATTTCCGATTTCTCCCTTTTTAATAAATAAAACTAGAAGTCTTGCCAATTTATATTTAAGAAATATTTGAACAACTCAGGAGAAAAGAACCCACTCAAAGGAGAATCGATGAATTGCGTTATGCGAAATTTGAAAATTAGGATTTGTAAAACTGAATTAGTCTGTGTTTATGTAAGCCGGGGAGTTTTTCGAATAACCTTTGAATCAGCAATTTACTACAATGTTCTAGTCAAGCGAAGGCATCTTAAATCGGTGAACATCTTATTCCATGATACCGACTTTTTTTAGTTTAGGCTGCCATATTTCAGATGATTTCATACATTTGTAAATTACTGTGACGCCAACTTAACTACTTTAAAAATAATTATGAACAATATTCCATTACTTGTAGTTTATGTTATAATATCTGTATTAAGATTATAATGTTGAAATAGAAATCAAAGTTCGGAGGCATATTTCGAGCAGTGACCTTTTGAAGAATACTTGGACAGAAACTGTTTCTGTGACAAAAACAACTATCGACTCTCCTTAATATCTTCCGAAAGTGAATGCCATAGAAATCATGTAGGAAAGTTGCTGCTTTTCCTAGAATATCAGCCAGATACGATGCGTTAATTTAAATATAAAACCGTCGAATTAGGGACAAAATGACAAAAGACTAATTAAGGAATGACGTCTGACACTACCCCTCCTAACGGATCTAAAGTATAAAAACCGAAGGTTGATCCATGTGGGTCGATTTTTAGGCTCTAGTATTCTTCTTTATCATTTCTTTTACGATTATTGGATTTCGCTTGACTAGTTAGTCAGCATCCAGGTTTGTTCTTTAGGCCTTGTCCGTGAAAATCAGCAGCACTTCAGCTTTATTTAACGTTTATTAGACACGCTTGTCTCATTTTGCAATATTTACCTGTAGAATTATGTACCCTTGCCACGAGTCTCCAGTAATCAAGTTTCGATAAGTGCTAATAGAAATCTATAATAATTACGAATATTTGCAAAAAGAGAGAAGTGCCATTCAAAAAACACAGGAACGATTAAAAAAGCAGCAAGATGCAACATTAATCATCAATGATCCTCTTTTCGAACCAGGGGATTTAGTACTATTGCATATTGATATAGCCAAGAAACCAAATTCGAAATTGAATACATTGAACCCTACATCAAATTCAAATAAGCTCGTTTCTCTAATCTCTACCAAATTTAGATGACCTCTATAAAATGTTTCTATTGCAATCTGAAAACAAATAAAACATTTTTCTAAAAAAAAAGAAAAAATTTTGTTTTGGACAAAAATGAAAAGCGGAAAAGAAAGATGAGAAGGCCACTAACCAAATCCCTTTTCTTCTCTTCTTTATTTCTTTTCTCTTTTTTCTTTTTGTAAAAAAAAAAATAATTTTTGTATTTTCTGTCGTAGGAAAATTTTTGCCAATATATTTTCCGATGAATCCCACCTCCACATTTATTTCGTCTTCACTTTTACCTAATTCTTGCTGCCTATAAAATCGAGTTATGTCTGAAAATAAATTTAAACATTAACATTAAAGAAATCGTGCAATACTACTTACGCCTCAATCACTGGGCAGCAACTTTTTACAATAAAACAATATTACTATTAAGAATATAGGAGTTTTTAATTAGGAAATTCATCATTCCTTGCATGTATTATCCTTTCTTTTTTCTAGGTAAATAATTGAATGTTCCATTATAAAAAAGAAGTCGAACGAAGTAACACGTTATCAAAAGACAAATAATAGTTATTTGTGACACACGGACTTGAAGCGACTACTTTTCAACCTACAGGGTCTTACATTCCAAAATTTTACGTATGGTAATAAGGAAACCACAAGATAAATGCAAACTTACCATGGAGGGATAAGAACTCTGCGAATACCGATGCTTGGTCATTAAAACTGTAACTGAAGATTCTATCATTTTAGGATAACTGTAATTATAACTATCAAAGATATGAGTATATTCAGATTTCATATAGTTTAAAACAATGAGAAAGCTAAAGACAATCATGTAAAGTTAAGTTAACATGCAATGCTTGTATCCCTGAAAGGTCAAGAGTAGAGTTTCGCGATGACCGATCGTCGCGGCTCGTGGTAGCTATCAGTCATCGTATGTCACAACGAGGCTTGTGACTATCAAATAACATGTATTCGATCGAGAATGACACAGTCGACCACCGGAAGTATTAATAGATGGATTATAAATAATCTTTAAGTGAAATGCAATTCTATGAAAATACGTGCCTCGCGAAAACTGGGCCAGAACATGCTTTTTCAAAATTAGTCTGGAACGTACTTTTTCAAAAATAATCAGGAACGTGCTCGCATCTATAAATCTATCTCTTAACATGGGGACAAAGTGCCATATAAACCTCTATTCTCCCTCGTATATTCGTCTCTAGTATCAAGCAGTTCTAGTGTCCACTCGATCTACGTGAAACGAATCGCTTTGACAAAGTCGCGTACTTTAAAGTTCAATCTCAAAATAGTTACCGTGTTCAAGTTGAGTACTAAGTCCCGTCGGCTGAGACTTTCGGTCGACGTTAATTGAGTCTTTCTCGAGTAAAGTCCGCGGTGTTAACATTTGTGATAAGAACTCAAGTGTGGATTGGGCAGCTGCTTAGGGCTCTGTATCGCACTAATAATTGTGAATCATGCTTGTGCATTTTGCTCACCAAACAACCATTCGGTAAGGTTCCGTCGTTGCAACGTACCCACAAACAAAAATAAATTGTCAGACCTTACCACCCTGACATAATGAGCACTCTGGTCTCTCTTTTTCCAAATTTCCATTCGACCCTCGCCTATTCGCTCGGGACGTGAGAGCTACTTTGGCGGCAGCGGTGGAACTGTCACTTTTGTTTAAATTGAGTGTTTTTACCAACAAAATTTAGCTTAAGTGTAATTTTGAGATAACCACTTTATCGGCAACTCATTATTTATTCTCGAAATTATTCAAATAAATCACAACAGTGATTCGAAGAAAAAGGGTATAATCTAATTATTTCAGAAATTTTTTTTAACCTTTTTAATTTTAATCCCTTAATTCGTTCTAAATAAATTCCCAAATTCAAATTATTGCAATGGTTTAGGCTATTCAAACTGTGGCATGAAAACAAGCTGCAATCCGTCCCACCTTTTAATTGTCTTTATCGTTCAGATTCCTAAGATACTATGAAAAAGAAGAATTATCCAATTGCAAGAATCTCTCTTTCATAAATTGATCACTCGTGGATGGAAATACTTATCAACGAAGGCAGTACGCATTTCCGATCAGACCGTTTACTTACATTTCACAAACACTTTTAATGAATTCATGATTAATAAAGATGCAGTAATGCATTATAGTAACTAATACCTATGCATGTTACAAAAAACACATCGATAAAATTATTCTAACATTCGTGGTAATTTCATGGCATTAGTTTCAGCAGTCCAACCTTTACCGCTTTTTCTTCTGTACGCTGAATGCAACTGTCAGTCGGTAATGAAGGGTGATTAAAGTCAAACCTATCACGTTAGCGACGCTAGAAATGAGACCATTTGGCCATTACCGTCTTTTTCTACTGAACGAACGAAGCAACTCGGGGAAGCAATCTATGCGAATATAGTCAGACAAATCCGCTTGAATGGCAACCAACATTACCACATTCAAACTAATGCGAGCATAAATTCAATCTTTGAAATAAAAATTAGTTTTCTACAATAGTTCTCTGAATTGAACATTCTGTGTCTAACCGATTATCCCTATTTATAGACACTCACTTGCGTTTTATAGCGATCTAACGATCCAAATCAAACTCAATTTACAGACGACATCAATTGCACGTTCAGTGAAGCCATGAAGACATTATAAATGGAGAATCGTTGGTACATGCTAATTACGAACCACAGTAACTTAAGGCCCTATTGACCCGACTAAAAGTCGCAGCACGAGATAGTATTCATGGAAAAAGTTTTACAATAATTAAGGATTTAGTGAAACATTTAAAAGAACGTTTTGCCTAACATAAAACTTACGCGTGGTATCTGCATGAAATTTTTACTATTAGAATGAGACGAGAAGAAAACCAAATTGGTTCTTTTGAATCAAATGATTTATTAAAATTCCACCAAGTTAAAAAAAATTAATACGAATAGTTAGTAAGAGAAAATTCAATCCATATACATGCATTGTAAACTTAATAATTTCATAACAACAAAATGAAAGAATAAAAACGGAACGAAAAGCGCCAGATTCGATAGAAATGCGCGTTTTTTCTCATTCGTTTCAGGAATTGCGTCTCACACGATACACATCAAAACAACTTCTGATTGCGCGATGGCTGGCTATTGGACATTCCATGTTTTCTGCGTCCGTCAATGCTGTCACCTCCTCGCTGTGTATGTTTATTTTAGCCCGTTTTGACCCAGCAAACGAATAATCAGGTTTATACATTGCACGTAAAATTGTATTGTTGCTCCAGGTTTTTTCCACTATCGCAAAGACGTCACCATCGGGTGTTGACAATACAATTTTTGCTATGGTTGGCATAGGGATGAGGACACGATCTTTGTTTTTTAATCGGATTGGTTTGTCGAGAGGAAAATTGTAGTATTGTAGTTGGAATATTCGAGTGAGATTGTATCTGGATTTAAGTCGAATTAATCTAAGGTCTTCCATGTTAAATCCAAGTATTTTACGAAAAGTTTGCCTCCTGTCATAAGGAGTCCTGGACCTCGCCCGAAGATCAGGGTCAGCAAAACGAAGAGACACGGCAGAAGACTGAGGAATCACAAGACGAAAAGGCCTAATGGGAGAGTGTTTCTCGGGTGAAGAATTAACAGGTCCCTGACTAGAAGAACTAGGTTCAGCTTTATCACCAGGCAAAACATTCGACTGCGAACCTAATTCTGCAAAAAAATAAATAAGTTGTAAATAAGGTTGTAATTAAGGAACAGGATTCTATAACTAATATTTGGTTTTGTTCCCTCTAGGCCTACTCCTGTCTACAACAGGAGTTTATGTAAATCGGGCAGTTTTTCGAATAACCTTTGAATCAGCAATTGACTACAATGTTCATGTCAAGCAAAGTCATCTTGAATCGGTGAACATCTTTTTCAATGAGACTGATTTTCTTTAGGTTAGGCTGCCATATTTTAGACACACGATTTAGAGTCACAATCATAACAGTTGTTATATTATAACTAAGTGAGGATATTTAATTATTAATTTATGTTATGAATTCCAGGAGTGTTTTAATTACAATTTAAGAAATTTAAAGGAGATTACAATCCTGTTTAATATCCAATAATCAAGTTAATCTGCAAAATTCAAGAAAATAAAACCAAGAATCTAACGAACAAATTTGGGCAACCTACATAAACTGTTACTATTGCAATCTGAAGAAAATCAAAACATTTTCCCAAAAAAGAAAAGAAAAAATTCTGTTTGGGGCACAAATAAAAAAAGGAAAAAAATAATAATCTGACAATCAAGCAAATACCCTTCCTCCTCTTCTTTTTTTCTTCTTTTTTATTTTTGTCAAAAAAAAAAAAAAATTTTTTTCTTTTCTGTCGTAGGAAATTTTTTGCTTTTTTCCACATTTTTTTTGCACATTGAATTTTTATTAATTTCCAAAATTTGTTAAGCTTCGTCCCAACTTCCCATCGAATGCAGGATTGCAGATAGATGATTAGAACTTAAAGCCTTCTTTTCAATAACATTTTTGTGTAAACAATTTCTTGTATAGACCATTATTTTAGTGGTAGTTTAGGGAATCAGCATGCTAAATTCATAAAATTGGGTTGCAAAGTTATGTGTATTTGAAACATCGTAATTAATGATTCACGCCTCTCATGTATCTCTTTTAGATTATAGTTTTGAATTTATTGCAGACAACATTTTTTTTTTAAATTTTCTCCTATTAGCTACTTTTTTGCAATAAACATTCTTTAAAGGGCAAGTATGTTTTGGCAGTTTTTATTCTTACTGACATGATCTAATGAAATGTGAAAAATAGAATCGAATTACGATCAGATTACCTATCCTGGAATAATCCGTATTTATAAAAATATTAAAAGTAAGTAATAATTTTCGAAATGTTTAATATAATGAAATTTAAGTATGGTATACGATAAACTCTTTTGCATATAGATAAATCTGCACAGTTGGGAAGGTACCATATGCTTGACAACGTGGATAGACAAGAACCCACAAGTTGGGTACGTATAAAGTCGCTCCGTGCAGACTAAATTTTTTAAATTCTTATTTTCGTACAGTTAAAAAAAATTTTAATGACAGACATATTAGACCTGCATTCGTGTATTTACCAATAGAATTAAGGAAAATGGCCATGGATAAGAAGAGAGTCCAGACAATCCTCATCTTTGTTGATGAGAGAACACGTTGATTAATGTATTATAAAGTATTTTAATTAAAACATAGCTCACGAATATTCTATGGCCTTATCAGCTTTATCAAGGTATTACTTCTGAGATATTTACATTTGATAAGAATAAGTTTTGAGGAAAGAAAAATTCTCACAAATTTATTTTAAACTGATCTCAACATTTACGCAAATTTTTCAAGTTTCAGGAAAAACTGATATTTCCATAATAAATTTATATTGCATCTACTATAAAGGCCCATGTAACGCTTTGCAAAACTAATATATATTCTTCAGAATATGTGAAAAGATTTGGAGAGAAAAATTTGATCCTTGCATGTGTTTGATCTGATGTTTTGGAAATTACGCAGAGAAAGAAGTTATCTTGAAACAGTTTATCCAGTTTAAGATATTTTAAAAAGATTTCTTAAGATTTAAATTTATTTCACGAGATTTTAAGATTGAAAGGAGTTTCGAATTATTGTAACACATTTAAAGCGATACTATAGTGTTTTCAAAATTTTAAGAGAATACAGGAATTTAATGGCAATTCGTTTAAAAACGCAGTTTAGAAAATTTTCTGAGCCTCCTCTACATGCTTTGGTTCAAGGAAATAGTTTTTTGTCGAGAAGAAAATTTTTCTCTTACTTCATATGATTTTCTACTTTTCGAAGAATATACTTTCTGTTAACAGAAAAAAATTGGTTTAGGGAAACGGTTATTTTTTAAACAAAAGACGAGTATTTTTCTTTAATCCAAAATTGAAGGCTCTAGACATTTTTGAAAGAAAAAGGTGCAATTCCTCCCACTGTGCGCCACTATAGTAAGAAGATTGTAACTAAAGATGGGTAGAACGAGAGAAGCCACAAGGAAGACAGACAGTTGCCAGTGAGTTTTCCCGCAGCGTGGTGGTGCACTGTCGATATCCCAGTTTTGCGACTCGGTACTGGTTGCGCGTTATTCGCTAAGGTTCACAGATGGTAGTTTTAAATTACTATTCAAACATTTTCTTCGAATTTCTTTTCCTGGACCATTGTTGCCACATCTGTCTTTTTCTCATCGTCTTTTGCCTTATCCCTTTTTTCCTGGTCATCCTCTGCTGCTCCTATGCTTTCATCAAGATCATCTTGTAACGAGCTTTCTCCGGCCTATCATAGAGAGAGCCCGTTATTTACCAATTAAATTTTCTTTTTCTTTTATTCAATGTATAAACTATATCAAGATTCCGTATGAGGGAAAACAATCATTTATTTTATTTATATTAACTTGAGTATGATTCACAGATTAGGACTAAGGGAGAGTGGTTTAAAATAAATTCGAGAGCCCTTTAGGCCACGTGAACTCAACTAGCATTTATACAGTGTCTATTTACGTTCAGTGAAATTTCTAACCAGAAATTACATTACTATAAATAACGCGAACAATTACTGCCCACAATCTTACCATTGATAACTTATAAGTCCCCGGAAGAGTCTAACTTCGCGGATCAGGAGAACGTGAGAGCGCCGCAATCAAAAAAATAGGATGGTCATGGTTAACACCAAAGTAAAGAAAGGTGCAAAACACTTAGGGTTTGTTGGAAATCCATGGTCGCAATGATTGGCAATAGTCCTTTGCGGCCTTAAATCAATTTAACAACAAATGCCCCTTACAACCATCGAGTTTGCTGAAATAAATAACTCATACCTTGTAATAAACCTTCTTTGATTTTGAGCGCGCTTTGCGCAAGTAGTGTGTGAATAGATTGGTCTCTTCATCGGAACTCGACATTTTTTTAAGTTTTACGCTGGTCTATACAAAATTATGTTTCTCCACGAGACGATCGTAACAAGAGTGATGCGTTGAGATGCCTCCGGAAATACCTAAGGATCGGAATATAAGGATCGAAGCCCTTGTCCAATGAGCGTCGTCGCCGAGATCACATGGGCAGATATCGGAAGCTAACTGAGTTCACAGACTCGTAATTTTTCGGGAGTGCGCCCCGGTCCGTGGTACTTTTTCTTAAGGTGTTTATAATACGGATCACCGTTTATAATTACATACAAAAATCTTAAATATACAACGGCACCATTTTGACGGCCCTCCGGTGAAAGAAATTCGTTGGAGAGAGACACTTCTCTCTCTATTTACGGGGTTGGGGCTCCATGCCCGCTTGCGACTCTGCTAAACGGTGGTCTCGGCCGTCCGTAGGGTGGCGGCCTCTGGCTTGGGCGGAAAAAGGTTCCCGTATTTCAATTCTTCACTTTGTAGATCCGGAAGGCTTCCATTCTGTCTCCACGTATAATAGGTTCGTTGGGTGGACAATACTCCGTAATGTTGTGAAATACAAAAAAGAAATAAATAAAATAAATAAACTAACCATTTTTAGAGGCCCTGAGTGTTTCCTGGTTGTTTTTTGTAGTGCGGACTCCTGCTGCAACGTCTCGAGTATTTTTAGAATTGTTGTTTTTAACAAACAAAAAAAGAAATATATGACTACTTTTGCAGAGCAGGGTAGTTTTAAGTGACGGGTGATTCAAAATTTTACACGTCACAATCTCCCGATACACTGCAGCATCCTCTGAAAAGAAAAGATTTCATAACTTCTTATTTGAACGTACAGAAATATTTAGTAGATCTCTTTAATCGATAAATAATTTATTCTCGTTTATCGTTACTATGCTATTAAATCATTTTTTAGAGCTTTGTAAACTTTTCAATTTTTCTGCTCCTTAAGAAAGAGAATCTCGTCTTAAATCTTGAATCTCAGCACCAATATATTTTCCGATGAATCCCATCTCGAAATTTATTTCGTCTTCACTTTTACCTAATTGTTGCTGCCTATAATCGTAAGATACTACTTTCGTCTCGATCAATTGGCAACAAATTTTTCCAATAAAAGAATATGACCATTATCTTGGTAGGTAAATAATTGAATGTTCCATTATAAAAAAGAATTTGGAAGAAGTATCGCGTTATCAAAAGACAAATAATAGTTATTTGTAGCACACGAACACTAAGCGACTACTTTCCAACATACGGCTAAGTGGCAGTACAAGGTTACTAAATGTCGGGGTTCGCTTCGCCTCCTATGGTCCCTTCGCATGATATCTCTACTGCAACAGAAGTGATGGAGGTGTGATAAAAATGTATTGATCTTATTTATTTACCACCAATTGCTTCGTTTACTTTGCGTTTTATTTCTATCGCATACAGGACCGCTCACACTACTTATCGACAATACTTCAGTTGTGAATATTAAGATGATTATATTTTTAGAAATAGCGAAACTGACTATTTAGCAAGAGACTTTACAGTGTCGTAACATGTTTGGGGTATACATATCCCTATACCAAAGTGCATCTATAATAAAGGAATATGAATATTACTTGTGATTCCTATCATGATGACGTTTTTATTAAATGAACGTACGTGATTGTCTGTCTTCCTTATTAAACCAACGCGAGGAAACTTGGTATTCGCATTTTGTTCGATTTTCTGTTTTGCAGTCTCAACGTATGTAAATTAATTTTCAATGCAGATCTTTGAAGTCCGTCTTGTCCCTTTCAAGTTTCTCGTTTTTAATACTTGCATCTAATTGTGAACCTATTTTAAACTTTTTTTTAGGTTTGGTTACTTCTTTCTGTTCCCCAGACTCATCAACGATGATTCGCTTTCGTTTTCCACAATGAGCTGAGGAAAAGGAAATGGTAATTAAACAAAAATGTTGAAACAAAATATATATTTGATTAAATGAACCACATTCTGTGAATTGAATAAACGTTTAGACTGTTCTTTATTCAACCGCCCAGCAATTTGTTTTTTCGCAACACTACCTAAGATTCTCGTATGCTGTATTTCACGATTCAAACTCTAAAAAATGAAGAAAGCTGGCATAGATCAGTACGTTTTAAAGATTCTTCTTATTTTAATTGATGTACTCAAAATGTAAGGTTGACTAAGTTTAGATTTGAAAGAATGAGGATGGCTAATATTCCCATAATTCACTCGTTAAAACTCAGGGAATTCAGAAAATCCGGTTGCTTGTTTAAAAAATCTCCTATAAATTTTGCGCTGTAATGGGCAAGCTACCATTCGATCTTTTTTTATTTGTAGATTAATAACTTTAATAAATTTCTAAAATGTATGGTAAATGTATTGGATACATTACTGGTCACGTCAGAAAACACCAGCCAAGAACATAGTTTCTGCATAAAGAAATCAATCGTATACTATACGTGATACAGTTTCGTCCTTAAAAAGTAGACGCACAATCTCCGTAACTTCATCCTTGATTTTCCCCTTACCAATAAGTAAAACGGTGTTATCGTCAGCAATACATGTTTCTGATACCGTTAGAAGCTTCTGCTCAATCAAACTTTGGCTATACTTCGTGCATGATTCACTCACTGAAAAGCGAGATATGCATTCAGAGAGATTACACTTTCGTAGCCATTAAGTGGACATTTCGGATGTGACATTTCTAGATCCATTCACGAAACTGTTACAAGTGAAAATGCCATTTTCGGAGGGAAAGGCTAACGTGGATTGAATGGGTCCACATTTCCGAGAAGATCGCACCATATGCAGAGGTATATGCATATTATACGTCATCGCATGAATTCCATAAAATATATTAGTTTCATGTGCAAAATTTTAAAATATACTCCCCAGCTTGCTCCAATTTTCCTTCTGTTATCTTGTGTTTTAAAAGTGAGTGTAAAGCCCGAGAAAACAAAAGTAGCGACTTGAAGGCTTTTTCATGAAGTATTCCCTTTATAAAATGTAATAAATAAGAGAGAACCATCGGCTGCATGCGGCCATTCACCTTTCGGTCCATCCCTCCCTGGGCGCTCTACTTAGGCGGACTTCAGAAGGCAGGCGTCATGTCCTCGAAATCCGATCTGCGACGAGTCGTCGGCTCCCGTGAGATCACGTTCGCGATGTTCTACATGCTGCTCGTCAACATCGACAGGGTCCTAAGCTGCAGACCCCTCACGCTACTCAGCGGCAGCCCAGATGACATCAAGGACCTAAAGCCGGTTGCTAGCTCATCGCCAGGCTGCTCAGCTCTATACCGCGGCCCTCCATGGCAGACACACTTTTATATCACGCGACGCACTGGACCTTCGTGAAAGGCCTCCGCGGCCACTTCTAAGCGCGCTGGAGCCGTTAGTATAAAAAAAACCTCCTACAAAGAGCCAATCTGATCAGGCCCCGCTCAAACCTCACCGTCGGCGACATGGTCATCATCATCGATCTCCCTCTCATTAAGAACAAACAAAACCTTGACCAGAAGAACCAAGGCGTCATGCCAACGACTAGCAGGCAAATCAACTGCCAACGTCAAGTGGTACCTACATCGGCGCCATGGACAAGCAGATTCTCAACCGGCCGCCTACGGCGGGAAATTTTCTTTCGATTTTGTGCAAGGAACGAAGCAGGTGGAATGTTGGATCTAGATATTCGCGTACGCCCCAACCGGCTGCTTAGCCCTTCACCAGCCCTCGGTCATCCCCACTTCTACTTTCGATCTCGGACCGTGCGTGCTCTTCCGAGATGGGAGTGAGTACGTCTCAGTACGATTTGTCAGTGTTGCCGTTTTGAGTACATTGTACTCAAAAAGTACTTTTCGTGAAATTTGAGTACGTAAGTACCACAATCACATTTTGAGTACACTTTAGATTGCACTCTTTTTTCAAGTACATTTGAGTACAAGTGCTGAATTTGTGTTTTTAAGATGCGATTGACAGATGCCGTTAAGTCCTTTCCACAGCTGATTACAATCGAAAGTGTGCACCGTGCTTCTTTTAACGAGAGTGGAGAAGACGAAGAAAACTGCGGTCTCCTTCACTCTTGTGGTTCAAGACTTCAGAGTTGCGCAGTGGGACTCCGGGACCGTGTTTAACGTCGAAAATGGATCCGTCCTCTTTTTTTTAACGCGTGAAGGTAGAAAAAGAAGTCTATTCGACTTCGAAACGGCCCCGGGGTCTCGCTTTTGGTATAAATTTTTTGAACCTGTGTTATTAATATTATTTAAAATAATTAACTGTTTGAATAGTGCATGAAGAATAAAAATAAGGCTATTTTAAATTTAATAATTTGAATTTGGCGCCAAAGTTTTATAGTGTGCGGCGCCACCGAGACGCTGCCATCGAAAGTATAATTTCTGGATATTGAGTACACTTTCAGAGTCCAAATGCAATTTTTATTGTGGCAACACTAACGATTGTAGCATTTCGATCAATAACACTTTAATAAAGTGTCTTCTCAAATTAAAACAACATCTCAATTTATTCGAGAATATCATTATCAGGAACAATAATAAGTAAAATGGTCAAATGTATGATGCTATGCCACAATTTCAGATGTCCTAAACTAAAATTCCAACCAAAAATTTAATTTTCTGTAAAATACTTCAAGTTTTTATTCGGAAAACATGAATTTGCAACAAATAAGTTATTTCTTAACCATACAGAAAAGTTTTTAACCAAACAGATGCATTTATTACCAAAATAATTGAATATTAAATAAGAAAGTTTACTTTTTAAACCAAAAATACGAATTTTTTAACAGAAAAGCTCATTTATACTACAACAACTAAATGTTCAACCAAACACTATACATTCTCAAGGAAACATGTAATAATTATTAATAGCCGATGGATTGAATAACTGTGCTGATCTAGAAGGTCGTTATATAAATATTTGTTTTTATTAAAACGTGCTTTCGCTTGGTGACACCAAGCCTGAATAGGAATACATATATAAAGGTGTATATGTTAAAAAGCAGCAAAAGATGTTCTATGTTATGATCATGTTAATCTACTAACATGCGATGTTAAAAGATTTGATTAAGATAACGTTATTAAAGTTTGGTTACTATTTTTTTGTTTGTTTGTTTGTCATTGTACAATTATTGTTATTATAATATTCTTCCTGGAAATGTAAGGCATGTTAGAGTTAAAAAAATTAAAATATTATAGGCAGCACTCGTGATGACATGAATGCATGTCCAGGAGTGAGGTTATATTTGCTGTTACAGAAAGAAACATGTCAATTAAACTCCGGTATATATCGCTGAATAAATCGGTGTCGGAACGTTTGTTAACTCTTCGAGTACACACCTATTTTTTTGAACATCTCCTCTACTATAAGTCAAAATGACCCTGTTCATTTTTGATCGTACCAAAATATAGAGGCATACTTTCAACTATGCTGAAATAATATATAAGGTATATATCCGTGCCTTGCGATTCCCCGGAAACTCGGCCAGCTTCCACCGCTCCTCGTACCCCCTCACCCACTAAACACTTCCGACAGAAGGAAGATGATGACGTCATCACCATCTCATCTTAAGGGAGTACCTCGATGAAGTATTGGCTTTTAAACCGTGTGGATCCTCCTTCCCGCTTCGTGGTCAGTATCATTCACGTCTCACAATGTGCTCGTAGAGCGAGCCTACAGCAATGCAGCACCGGACGGCAGTTCCATTCATAGACAAACTACACGCCTGGAGATATCTCCGACTCGACCACTTCCTTCGGAAGAACAATCTGAGCCTGCCAGATCGAGCACCGCTTACTGCTCTCTCAGCCTGAGTTAGCTATCTTCAGCACCGACGGAACAACGAGCTACGGTTCCCCGCCAACCGGCTCACACTCAACCTCACAAAAAGCGACGGTTCCTCTAGGAAGGCTTGCAGTTGACTTCGAGTTCCAGCTCATTGATGGTAGACTATCGGATCAACGCTCAACAACTTTAGATCAAGTCGGGTCACGATCTAGAACTCACACACAAGACTTGTATCACAATACTCTAACTTTTAAGAATAATACAATAAATTTGTAAATTTTTAAAACTATATAAATTTAAGCAATTTTAAGTTCGAAAAATTAAATATTGAACGATTAACAATTTTTTCGAAACTGTTTACTTTGGAAATAAGTAGCCGAATTATTTTAAGTTGACGAAGTTTTAAATCATTAAATTGTTTATTTGTTATTTAGACGTTGAAATGTTAAACTTCGATTTGAAAATTTAACATTTTAAATTATCCAAGACTTGCTATTGCCATCAATTGAGTTTGAAAATTGTTTCGTTTATAACATTTGAGTCACAATTGCTGATTATAAATAAATATTTAAATGTTGAAAAGTATCAAAAAATATTTCTTTTTTAAATGAAGAAGTGTTGAATCAAAAGGGTCAAAGGTAGTAAATTTTACACTGAAATAGAATATTTTTTCCAACTGAATGAAAGCCTTTTATTATTGAAATGATTCAGAACATCGCCGTGTGAAATTCATTATTGTTTAATTTTTAATAGTATAACTACAATTAAATTTCAAAAATCAGAATTTAATTCATATTGAAATAAATCAGTTTTCTGGAAAGAAAAAGTTGTCTATGATTTGAAAAATTGAAATATCGTCTTATGAAAGAGAAAGAATTATTTTTATGAAAATAGGTAAAACCTTACAAAACATAATTACTTACCAATAGCTTTTTAAATTTAATTTTTAATACTTTCGCTTCTTACCAATGTAAAAGAGTCTGAATATTAATAAAGCATGACTTCTACTTTTGGAACGGAAATTACATATAAATCCACTGCTTGCAATTTTGAAGATTACAAATAATCTTCAAACATAGCTATTTATTTTAATTATCCTTTCTTTCAAATCAAATTATTTTCTCAATGTCTGTCGTCGAAAAATTTACTTTTCGAGCTGGCATTGTAAACTAAATTATTGCATGACAACAAAAATTTTGCAATTAAAAATATTTCAATAGCTTGGATAGATTGCACTTAGATTTATTTTTTAATTTCCAATGAAAAATAAATACACATACATAAACATAAAAACGGAACGCAAAGCGCCAGATTCGATAGAAATGCGAATTTTGTTTCTTATTCGTTTAAGGAATTACGGCTTACACGATACACATCGAAACAACTTCTGATTGAGTGGGTGCTGACTGGACATTCCAAGATTTCTACGTCGGTCAATGGTGCAACCTCCTTAGTGTGCATGTTTACTTTCGCCCGTTTTGAACCAGCAATCGAAAAATCAGGTTTATGTATTCTCGGAACATCGTGTTGTTCCTCGTTTTTTTCCCCAGTATTGCAAAGACGTCACCATTAAGTGCTGACAATACAATATGTTCTCCGGATGGTATGGGGTAGAGGAAATGATCTTTGTTTTTCAATCGAATGAGTGTATCTCGAGGGAAGGTGTAGTGTTGAAGTTCGAATATTCGAGCGGGATTATTGTACGGCTTAAGTCGAATTGTTTTAAGGTCTTCAATATTAAATCCAAGTATTTTATAAAAAGTTGGCCGCTTATACGGAGGAGACCTGGACCTGGCACGAAGATCAGTTTCAGCAAAACGAACGGGCACGGCAGAGGACTGACGACTAGCAAGACGAAGAGATCTTCTGGGAGGAGAAGAAGCAGCAGGTCTCTGACGAGGAGAACTAGATCCAGCTTCATCACCAGGCGAAACATCCGACTGTGAACCTAGTTCTGCAAAAAAGAAATGAGCTGTAAATCAGGTTATAATTGAGGAACAGGATTCTATAACCACCTATAAATTTGTATCGCTTCTTGGGACTGCTGATTATTACTATGAGGATACTAATATAATATTCAAGAGTTTTTTTAAAGTTTTCTCTAATATTTATTTAAAACTTTTAATTTTAATAGCTGCTTCACAAGAGAACACTTTGGCATTGTTTCATTAAAATTCCTTCGGGTGATTGTTGGGGGTTCTTGAAAACTATTATAAAATTATGAACATAACTATGAGTTTTTTTCAGGTGACCCGTGTCTTTTTTTCTTCTAAATTTTAAGAGCTGTTTTAAATAGAGGCATAATCGAATTTTATTGTCAAAAGTACCTTTCAATATGCAAACCAATATTTGTATTCAAATGTTTTGTTAGCAATTAAAAATTATATTCTTCAAGGTAAATAAAAACATTGTATTTGAAAAGTATTAACCTGGAAAGCATACTTTACAAAAAATGTTAAATATTGCATTCGTCACATTCATCTTACCAATTTTAAACAATTATTTTTAGGAAAGGATTAACAGATCTGCTCATATAAACAGGGAAATTTGATTCTAAGAATATCCGTGGACAATATACATAATTATATTTCTTTTTTTTAAAAATGGTTTGCCTTGTATTAATTATTAATGAAATGTAAGTATTGTGTTATCGCTTTTGCATACACGTAAACCTGCAAAGTTGGGATTAGAGATTAAAGTTGGGTTAAAACACTATTTTCTAAATTCCAGGTGTGCATTTGGGTGTAAAAATAAAATAGCAGATTGCTTTCCAAACAATAAGAAACTATAGATAGTGACTTGGGCCTGCGTACAAGATATATATCGACTCATGGTGCTGCCCTGTATGCTGAGCTTGACAAATCGCCGTCCCCATATGGAAAGCGGTATTTAATAAAATTGCAATGTGCTGCATTTTATTTTTAAGAACATCAATAGTCAAAACTATTGAATATACTTAAAACTGCACTACTGGGAGGATACCATATGCATGTCCACGCGGATAGATAAAACCTGAGACAGCTGGGTACATATAAAATTGCTACGTGCACATTAAATCTCTAAAATTCTGATTCGCGCACCGCTTGAATAAAAGTTACTACATCATAGATGTATTATATTCGTATATTTACCAATATAATTGAGAACAATGGCCAAGGATAAGAATAGAGTCCAGAAAATCCTCATCTTTTTTAGTTATGTAAGATGCTAAAGAATGTATTAATGAATAATTGCAATCAAAACTGAGCAAGTGAATATTCTACCGCCTTATCAGCTTATATTATTATTATTATTACACCATTAAGCCGTTTCCCTTTCGGGGTAGGCGTGACTCACTCGGTAGGGAGGGGAGTA
>JAAAKG020008553.1:0-21197 GCA_010014905.2 Druon quercuslanigerum
TTGTGTGATATCACGCGTGATGAAGTGGTGTGATGCATAAAGCTCGCAGCTAATGCGCCATCACTCGATGTTAGTGAAAACGCTGCGTTTTCGCACGCATGAGGTGAGAATCACGCAGTGCTGGTGATGTGCGTCGCACGATTGTTATCTGGGTATTGAAACGTATATTATCGAAACTATTAATCACAATAAATCAATCGTTTTGCATTCCTTCATATTGTAAATTAATTATTATCGACTTTTGGATCATTACCTACTATCGCATAGTTGCCCCTAAATTTTTCATTTCGACACTAACTTTTAAATTTTTGAGAATAAAATGTATTTTTTTATTAAATGAACAAGTGCAGCGTACTATCTGACTGGAAAACCGGGAATTAGCCTTAAATTTTGAGCAACGGGAAAAAGCAGATGTGTGCTAAAAATTTTCTGGAAATAGGTAATTTTAAGGACATAAAAGTGTAATGTAACCAAATACAGCACATCTCTTATTTTCAAGGAAAACAAACTTTAATCTTGCTTTTCTTTTAAATTAGGATTGAATTAGGCGAAACAGATCAGAAAATGAGACTTTGTATAACTAGAAGTTGATTCTTCTAAATTGAAAAGTCTGCTATTATATTTTTGGCTTAGAATTTATATTTTTTGGTAAAATGTCTAACTCTTTGATATACATTTGCCTTTCTTAAAAGAAAAATCGTTCTTTAGGCTTTAAAATTCCACCCTTTCGCTAAAAATTTAACTATCTTTAAAAATCTATCCTGTCATACCAGAGGAACTCGGCAGTCAGCCTAGAGCTTGACCTAGATAGTTTTTTTTCATCTATAAACAAATTTAATGTTTCTCAAACGGGTTGAGTTGTAGTGGTTTTCGCCAGTGACATTAGGATGCAGAAACTCTTTCTTTCTTGGTCAATGGCCAAGTTATGTGTAGTTAATTCTATTTTAAAATAATCTACTCCTCTCTAATCCTCTCTGGTTCATTGGAAAGAGTTTTTAAAGTGACAGAATTTCCCTGATAAGTGAAAAAAAGTGACTTTTATTCATAAAAAACTATTATTTATTTCAATTTAGCTAAGAATTTTCTTTAAAAAGAAGGTTCGCAAGGTTGACCGAATATTATTTAAATGGTAAATATAAGCATTGAATAATATTTTTTTTTCAATTTTGTTAAAAATTTAAAGAAAAAAAAATTTGGTAGGTTTTCTAAAGATAAAGATTTTTTGTAACATCAATTAGATGTTATAAAACAGAAATTATGCGAGAAATCTAAAAACGTGACTTTTTTAGAAAATATGTTTTGTTTCTTTAATTATGGAAATGAACTTATGAAAATAAAATTCAGCCATTTTTTTTAGATATTCAATTTTTTCTTCGTTTTGTCATTCATAGGTGAAATTCTAAAGGAATAGAAAAGAATAACTTTTTTTTCTTTTTCCTAGAATCCCTATATGAACAGTTATTATTTTTTTTTAACAAGCTGTGCAACAAAAAGAAAGAAATTGCAAAACTTTACTTTCTTGTTATTTGAATCTTGTTAACCATTTTTCCAGAAAAAAATATTGTAGGCCTTAGTAAATGTTCAAATCACTTTTATTTTTATTATAAGTTATGTAAGTGAAATTCTAAGAGGAATCAAAAGGGATCACCTCCTTTGTTAGAAAATGTTTTTAGGTTAGTTAGATCTTGGACACATATTTTTAGTAACGAAATTTTAGTGTTTTGTTATTCCGGGCTTTGTTATTTATATCTTATGTAAAATCCTGGCAGCAAGAAAGTTTTCTAGGTTTTGCAAATGTGAAATTTTTTATTACCTTTTTTTAATTTAAAAAAAGAATTCTGATGGGAATTGGGGAGAGTGACTTTAGTTATTAGTAACAAAAGATTGAACTAAAAAATTTTCAAGAACGAAAGTTTTTTGGTTACATGAACGTCAACATTTTGGGTGACCTTGGTTGAAAGTTATATGATAGAGATTCTAAAAGGAATCCCAAAGTATGACTTTTATTGTCAGATACTGTTTTTTCTTATTTAAATATTAGTAGCCCATTTTCAAAAGAGAATGTTTTTGGTTAGTAGGTGTGTCACAGAAATTTTAAGAAGATAGTTTAAAGGAAGAAAGTTAGTTTGTTTCGTGTACTTGTAGATTTTTTTAAAAATTCGTTTCAAGGTAGGCAGCAGAAATTCTAAGAAAGACCGAAAAAAGCAATTTGATTTTTATAAATTTGTTGTAATATGTTAGCCCTGCTTACAAATTTTTAAGAAAATAAGTTTACTGGCTGTCGCGAATGTTTATGTTTTTATTAGTTTTGTTACAAGTTATGTCAAAGAAATTCTGATAGAAATATTTTTTGGCTGTCTGTACTTTTCATACTTTCTTTAACGTCTTTCCTCATATTCCCCTTTTCCTTAAAGAAAAATCTTAGCTTTGCAAACTCCTTGACTTTATCAGTACTTTCGCCCATCCACTTTAAGATCATTCTCCCTTTCTTCTTACTACTATTCTCAAAAAAACCAAAAACCTTTCACTTTTCTAAATTTAAAAAAAAGTTTTTTTATTCCAAACACTTCTCTAGTACTTTCATCACATTACCCAAAACCTTGTCTCATTTAGCTTATATTTTTGCGTCTTTCGCGTACGCCTTTTTCTAGAATCTACTCAATCCTACCACCATTCCTTCTCTAACCCGTCATTGAATCTTTAATCCTATTTATATTCTTCACTCCCCCCTTACTTCTCATAAATAAACAAACAAGTATTCAACTTTGTAATTTCCTAACTTTTTCTTGGCTTTTATGCTGGATTGGATTTCATTTAGTTACTGACGCAGTCAAGTGCCTTATGACTTAACCATGTCATGAATGAATTTTACACGAAGCTTGAAACCACTTGCGATGACGCTCGAGTATGTACAATCTTAGGAGCATGGTATAGTTTGCAGTTCGTGGTTTACTGCTGTTATCTTTTCAGAGAAGTCGTTATCAGCGAAGGTCACAATATTCGCCTTTGAATGCATCTTCAGAACTGCTATCTAGCGTTCCATAGAACTTCAGTCGCCTACTACCTAGTGGCCTAGAAAGTTTTTTACAACGTGACAGAGTGTTTAGCAAAACCGGACCTTGAACTAAAGCTAGCATCCTGCTCTGGAATGTTTCTATAGAAAGGCATTCATTCCGCTAAAGGTCATAGGTTTAGGGGAAGTTGTTAATGGATAATTTCAGCCACATAATTAGACTTTAATTGAACTATCTCTGATCTATTACACAACAACCACCAACCCTGTACTCAAGGGATGCCTTGGTATCCTCACATGATTGGCACCTTTTAACCACATTTTGATGTAAGATATGCTTGTAATAATTTCTGATGCAGAAAACCTTGCTTTTAATCATAATAATAAATCCCTTTCTTTCTGGAGTAGGAGCCCCATATATATTCAAAGATTGGATGCCTTGTTGCTTGACGTATAAAAGTCTCCTAAACTTTAGATCGCCGAATTCCTGTTGTGCATTCGGTACTTTGTCACTTCAACGTGGATGAATCTGTTTAACCTTTAAGTTTTGGCTTTAGACCGTTTGATGAGCCCAGATCAGGTCGTGAAAACAGAGATGGTATAGAAATGATTTCTCTCATCATGTTTGCCAAGTTAAGCGAACATCAGAATCATTGCCTCAATATAATTCTTGTTCTCATTCGCTAGGTCTGCAGTCTACAATTCTCCTCTGATTAAATGGACTCTTGTGCAATATTCTCCAATGACATTCACATAGACTTCGGACTAGATGAATGCACATCAGTGCATTGATCTAGTCCGACCTTCATGTGGATATCATATAAAATATGATTTGTGTCATGAATCTCTTTCCGCAGTTTCTGATTTAAAGTAATAGTTTGATAAAGAAACTATTAAACCAAGAATAATAAAAATTTTAAGCACGGGTTGTACCTAGAAAGACCAATAGCTTCCAGTGATGTTAAAAAATATATTTTTTTACCTAAAGCCCACTTTTGTTTTGAATGAATTACATCATTAACTTATCAAAAGATACACATCCACCAAGGGCTTTAAATAATAGGCCAACAAATTACTTCATTTGATGCGTCGCTTAATGAATATAACTTTTAATCTGCCATTATGATTAAGCAACTGTACAGGTGTTTTTGAAAAGAAGCAAGATATTCAATAAAACTCTTTTGCATCTATACCTTTTATAGTATGAGAGTTTATAAAAAATGTACTGTTCACGGGTAAATCGGACATTCTTTATATATTAAGACAAAAAATAGCAAATTAAAATTATTTATATGCAAAACTGTCGATATGCTAGGTATTAATGTAAAAAGTCGCCGATAATTCCTAATAATGAACACATCTGCTTTCGAATACAATAATAAGCTGTAGTTTTGCTACTCGATTTCAGGAAATCAGACTGCCTAAAGACGAGGGATCCTCAGTAGCAAAACACATATGCGCAAATGTGTCTTATTTTGTCAGGATCTGAGGGCTCAGCACATGTTTAATAACGCTTATGACAGTCAAACTTTTCTTTCCATTGCTATTCCTAACAATTAAAAAACTTATTTTTAATAAAAATGCAGTTGTACCGTTTCTTTATCAGGACGGTATTAATAAGCTCAATATATACATAAAATTGAATTTTTTCTTTAAAGAAAGATGTTCTCTTTTCTCTTCATTGGGAATCGAACCACAGAACTTCTGACATCTGGTCAAGTTCTCGTCGATTAAGCTATTAGAGAGGTCGGAACAAGAATATTTACCCCTTTTTTTGAAAGAACAGTTTTCTGATGAAGTTTTTTATTTTATCTTATCTAATTTTTAAATATTTTATTGTAAACTTGGTCATTTTCCAAAAATACAAATAGTTTATATGTAGTATTATTTTGTACGATAAAGTGAAAAGAACGCCTCTTGATTTTGTTGAATCACGTATTTTATGTTAAATAAACTTTTAATTTACTTTTTATTAGAAAGAAAGCTTTACTGTGTTATATTGTATGTTGCTCGCTTGTTTACCTGAGATACAATTATTGCGTCAGAAACCGTGATATCTGCTTTACCGAACTAGGTGAATAATATATATCCTGGAAATTTTTGTATGAAAAATAAATGTTAAGAAGGCCAAGCTTGATGCGTATAATCGATAAGATAAATACTTTGCAAGTACATTATCTATAATAAACAACTACAATAATTAGTTTTTTTCTCTGCTTAAAAGGAATAATGATCGCTTATACTTTTATCTCCAGCTTATCAATCGCCCTTAATTTTATTGGTGAATATAATAACATAATAATATATATAATTAATATATATATATATATATATATATAATTCATTTACAAATTCTTTTACACTTTACTAAGAATAATTAAATAATAATAAGATAGAAATACCTAAGCAACCACAAGAATAAATATAAATAAACACCAAAAACAACAAAAACCAAATCAGCTTTGAACGGAAAAGTAGCATTAACAACCGAATAGTTCAAAATTCAAGCAAAAGATAAAAATTCTCACCAAATGTTAATTTAATTAATTTAATTTTTCATTTATTCGCAACAAACCATTTTAAACTTTTGAGCCATACGAAATTACCAATCACAGCCAAATAGATGAGTGACACGACAGATGTATTTTATGAACAAATTATCAAGTACTCGTATTATCGGTATCCTGAATAACAGGAATGCTCAAAGGGTCATACATATATAAGTAGAGATTTAAGAATAACGAGGCCGCTTCCAGCACCATTCAGATCAATTTCCCATTGACTTATCACCTGTCCGTTTGCAAGGCCAAAGGTCCATTTAGACAGAGTAAAAAGAATAGGGAGATTGATGCCTGTTTGGAATACCAGTTAAACTATCTTTTACAGAAAATATTGTGCGACAACGAAGAGCAATTTTCTATAATAAATTGGTGGCGAGACTAAGTATACTTAGCACAATATAACTCAAGTTTCACAAGATTTACACTAGCGGACGCTTCAGTCGAACCAGAGTTAAATTTAGGGGTAAATGAACGGAACCAGACACAGATTCAACTCTTTAAATAAACATAAGCTATATTTTTCTATAAAGTACATTTGTTACTTTAGGATCCAAGTGTCGATGTGTCGGCTTAGAAGGTCTGACTGTAGTATGTCCTGGCTCTGAGTATGTGATTGTTGCTCATAGAAAATAACGGTAATAGTGAACTGGATTCGGGGACACCGTTACGGTGCAGGCGGAGTTCAGCGGAGCGGAAATGATAGAAAGAGAACGTGTGTAAGATGGCGTGTGTGCTTAAACCGGTACCCGTAAAATAGGTTATTTGACGTGTATTAGATTTTCCGAAGCGGCGGGATCTTCTGCAAACGAAGCGGGGATTGTCTTCTGAGCTCTTTTTCCTCGGAGATCCTAAATTGATACAATGTGGAGAGGAGAGAGGGGGGATGGGGGCGATCTGGAAGTTCGTGACGAAAGCAGAGTGTAATTGGTCGGCTGAAGGTCGGTCAGGTGGAAGGCAAGTGACAAAGGAAATTCAGTGGGGCGGCGGGTAGGTCGACTTGGAGTCAGCGTAACCCGTCGATTGAGAAAAGTAGTCCTGTAACCGTTTAGCAAGTATGCGCCAGGAAAAATATTCTCACAATATTGCTACTAATTTATCTATCACCAACTTGAAAAAAATTTTTTCATCTCTTTTTGTTGCAGATTTAAGTTCACAGTTCGAACGTTCACCTAATAGCGCCTTTTTTCCTTACGTTCCTCGTGGCTCTAATTCATCGTCTTCTGGAAGACATCTTTCACCTGAGGCGTCTCGTGTTTCTGCCGAAACTTCTCTTCCTGCCAGGTCCAGGTCTCCTACTGCCAGGTCAACGGCTCCTTCTGCCAGGCACATAGATCCTCATACCAGGTATATAGCTCCACCTACAAAGCTTCCAGCTCCTGGTGAAGGCGAATGCGGAGTTGAAAAACTTAGATTAATTAGGCTCATTCACTTAAAGAATACAAACTGGATATTCGAACTCCGAAGATACACTTTTCCTGTCAATACACCATTGAAAATCAGAATAAATGATCTCATTTATGAACCTGTGCCAATCAACGAACAGATTGTTATCTCAACAAAGGATGGTGTCGTGTTTGCAATATTAGAGAGTTCTAATGTTCTTTCGGGAATTTATATTTACGATAAGACAATTAGGAATATGAGACGGGCAAAAATAAACATGATAAGTGGCATGATTACCAAACTGACCCGAGCAGAAGTAAGTGGAATTTTAGTTGGTGCCCGCCGCCCAATCTCAGGATGCTTTCGAGTTAAATATGTAAATGACGTGTAAACTGCAACTCTGTACTCCATAAATCAAAATGTTTCATGCAATTTGTAATTATATTAAAAATTCAGTGCGCTAAGTTTCTCGAGGCTTTAATCTTTAACCCCTTTGCGATGTTCCCAGTTTTTTAACCTGATTCTCGAAATATGAATCAGTGAAAAATTTGCATCATAAAATAGAAATTTGTAATTTAATTAAATAATAATCATTTGTTTGAGACTTAAATATTTACGAAGCAATTTAAAACTTATTACAGTTTATTTTTTGTCCAAAAATAAAGGTCTCTTATGAAATAAATAATTCAGAATTTAAAGTCTGTAATGATGGATACTTAAAATACTAATCGAGTTTATATTTAAGAACGAAAACCTTCTTTTTAGATATTTAATGTAGCAATTCCGTAGGTAACATAAATTTATTTAATTAGTTACTGATAACCGACAGTTCTTTGCATATGAAATAAATAAAATCGATTTTAGGTTGTTTAAAGAATTTCCCTTTTCCCCCAGTGCAATTTGTTGTTTAATTGTCGACTTCATCTGATAAAATTAATTTTAAACAGTATTTTTCCGTCGTCTCAAATTATTGAATTTTTATTCGAGAACATTACTTTTCTAATTGTTAAATTTAGAACTAAAAACTATCACGTTGCGATGGATGGTTTATTCCAAACCGCGTTTTTAATGGCGGTTATTTTCGTGGAGAGGTATACGTATATCTCGACGTGGGTGTCGATATACGTATATATGTCATCAGAAGAGTAAGATTATGTGGGCGCCGGACAGACCGTTAAATACATAAGAAAAAAAGTACTCTAAATAATCTTAAAATCAGCCCAGCAAAAATTTTAACAAAACTAACTTTATTCTACGAAAAAAGGAAGCTATGTAGAAAAGGAACTTAGGGGTGGGGTCTTAAAATCCAACAGCCAATTTTGCCTACGTAAAGAATTTTTAATCCAAAAACTTATATCTTTAGGGAAGGACAATCGATTAGCCTTTTCTTTTCAGCGGTAGCGAGAATCGCGGGCATTGTGCAGAACGGAGAAAATACTCTAATTTACTCGGAAAAATTCTCAGGGAGACGCGAAACACTGACTCGAAATTTTTCCTGCAACGGGTCGTTTAAAACGCATTAGTTCAAAAAATGAGAGCATTAAATACGTGGGCAATGGGCAGGATGGGAGCCAGTCTTCATAGATTCAAGGCAACCCTCCAATCACGTCGCTTGCCGAAAGATTAAGATTTTTAACTGAGACATTTTTCGTAGTTCGCTATCAAAATCCGACCACGGTATAACAAGCAAGAGGTCAATCCCAATCAGCCGAGTTACAAATCCGTACAAAGTAAATATACAAATCCAAATCTCCAAAAAGAAGGAAAACGTTCCTCTTTCGAAACACGGAGACCATGAACGAGAGTGTAAGAAAAAGAAAAAAAAAGCACACTGTGGCACATGTAGCCTCTCGTAGACCAGGATCGAAAGTGACAGACTTTTTTAAACGCGCCAAGACCGTCGACTCGAAGGGTGCTCGGGTCTGGGGGCGTTCGCAAAGCGCAAGGCGGCGCGAAACTAACGGAGAAAAACATCAACTAAAATATGATATTTGAAGACATTGCAGCTAATGCCCGTGACAATTTTCAGAAAACTTAATGTTATTCTAACAGCTATTATCAAGACCACAATAATTAATGTTCTACTCCTATAGTTTACATCGGTATTGCAATTTTTCACTTTAACCAGGGCGCGTCTAGTGGAGGGACTGTACTCTAACTTTTGCTACTTAAACTATGATCTATTTCTTAATACAAATAACACAACTAATATCGTCGAAGTAACTAATCGTTAGCATAACCGCACTTAATCTAGATTCCGAGCTTCGTGAAACCTTTTAACGAAAGAGGTTTCTTAAATCTTTAAAAGTTTCCGGCTTTCATTTTGAGCGACAAAGTTTAAATTTCACAAAGCAGATGGAACATACTGGAAGGTAAAATAATTAGAAATTGGGTGTTTAACGCTCGTATATAGCGTAACATAGCATGATATATTCCGGAGTTGGACGTAGTTCACGTTACTTCCTGAAACTTTACCGATGTGAAAGTTTCACGAGTCATGTTAATTTTTCCGAGGTTAAACTTGGAGCGGAAAAGTTCAAATAGTATCAAAGTTGAACAATGGACTACACTTGAATAGTCACGTAAAAAGGTTCCTATACAATTAAATTAAGACCTAAAAAACGTAAATACAAGTCTGACGCATGTTGCATTACGCTAACGTGAAAACTACTGCAACTCACCCTAACCAGAGCACGCATGCGCATACGTTTCAACATACATTGCTAAGTCTCGGAACTTGGTTTTATAAAGTTTTTTAT
Organism: Druon quercuslanigerum; assembly: GCA_010014905.2. NCBI lineage: Eukaryota > Metazoa > Arthropoda > Insecta > Hymenoptera > Cynipidae > Druon > Druon quercuslanigerum. Next base: position 9,717 of record JAAAKG020008553.1, read on the forward strand.
TGATTCTAAGAACATTTAATGCTCAATGAAAGACTTCATGTAGACAAGACCCTGGTTAACCCCTGGGTTCACGATATACGTAAGTTACCAGGTTTTACCGTTTACAAATTCTTATTACTCTGTGCTCGCTCATTGGAGTGTCGAATCTCGAAGTTTTGTTTCAGTGTATAATCCATCCAATGCCAATTGATGCTAATCTTAGCCAAGTTTCCAATCGTTTTTTGCATGGTTCCCCCAGTGACGTCAATTATCGAGGCAATATGGCGTTGCTCCGGTTTTAAGTGGCATGGACCAGGCCGAGTTCGCAAGATCAGAATAGTATAATCGATCGTGGCTCTTTGGTGGTAAGTCTTATTAAAATGACATAAGATAATTGCGAGCTGACGACCGAATGAGGAATCCATGGTTCAGTTTTTTGAGATCCGCCATCTCGTGTTGGGTTCAGGAACCAAAAGCATAGGATATCAGAGATAGGGATAGCAGTAGGTTTCAGGCCTACCATCAAGTATCCGGATCGGATACTATAGGCGTAGGGTGCCAGGATTATGGTGGTTGCATGTCCTTTACCCTGGACATTGGTAAATTATGCAAGACCTTGAAGAGACGACTCATCCCTTGCCTTCGTTGTGTTGTTGTTACTCTCCGAGATTTGACAAGTGGAGGTCAGGTGAACATGAAATCAAGCGCATACAGAAACATAAATGGAAAAGTAAGACAACTTTTGATGGATGCTCTTGGCCGGGACGACTTTCGTTCCTGGTCATTCTGGTTTTGGTCAGTTTGCCGTTTAATTAATTGTAAAATCCTGAAGTGACAGGTAAGTTGAAATTTACCCTGTCACAACGTTCTTGAATTTCTAATCCTATCTTTATTCCCAGTGATGCCAATGTTAGCACCCTGTGCTACTGCGCTTGCGTTAAGGCTGCGCGATAGGCGGCCGCACTTGGCGCGCGATTCAAAATTACTTTAAAAAACAATTCTTGTGATATAAATAAATAATTATTAAAATATGCACAAGATTGTTTACAAATTATGTAACGTTTGATTTCAGACAAGAAAAAATTTATTTTAATGATAACACTTCATTTTCATTGAACTACAAATACTAATTTGTATTTCACAAAACATTTTTTAGTATATACATTTTCCTAAATACGATATAAGAATTTAGTAGCTTGATAAATAGAAGCAGCAAAAAATGTATATTATTTCAAATAAAAGAAAAGAGCAAGTAAAAACGGAATTACCAAAATTAAGAGCTATATTTTATAAATCAAATATCTAGCCCTCCTAAGCTTTCTCCCCGTACACAATGCCCTCTAAAAAATTATGTACCTTTATTTAAAAAATTAATTAACAAACCTGACAATAGATTTTATTAAAAATAAAAAAAATTAAAGACACTCAGATAGAAAATTATACAATTATAACAAGACAAGAACAAAAATCACCCAAAAACCAAAATACAAAAAAAAAAGAAGGAAAAAATTTCAATCCCTTCCCTAATCTTTTTGCAGTCGTGACAGTTTTCGTATTTATATGTTATACAATTATAAGCGTTCTTAGAAGAATACATACAAAATACTGGAAAGAAATTTAAATAATTATTTTTAATCACTTTACCAAGAAATTTCTTTTTAAATTAAATGTTTTGTAAAATAGAAGTTGGTCTTTGGAATTCAAGAAGAATAAGCGGTTATTGATAGAATATATGTGTTATGATATTTTGCCTGAAACCGAAATTTAAACAATTAATATGCATTCTTGTAAATTTTTAATAATTATTTATTTAAATTGCAAGAATTGTTTTTTTTAAAGTAATTTTTCATGGAGAGCTTAGTGCGGTCAACCAAGTATTTTTCTTTAGGCATAAAATCTAAAGCAGATTAATACTCCCAAAATAATAATAATTTTAAAAATCCAATAATATTATATAATTTAAAAATGTATATTTATATTCTCTATAAAATCGAATTAGTTTCAAAAAACTGACTGAAAGGCAAATCAGTTCTTATCACTAACTAGTTAACACTGAGTGACTATTAGTCAAAATTCACTCACATACGACAATATTTTGGAACGAAAAGAAATATTCCTTGAATCTCGTTTTAAAATATTTCATTTTTAACAGATATAGCTAATAGGATATAAGAAATTTTTAAACTTTGTATTGTAAGAACTTACGAAAATTATCAAAATTAGATCTTTTTTTAGCAAACTTTTTTGACATTCAACTATAAATCACAACTTCAGAAAGTTCAAACTAAAAATTTTTTTGTTGGATTTTTAAAAACTTTATAAAAATTGAAAATTAAAGAATATGAATATAGAAAAGCGAATAATTTTTGGTATTGAATATTTAAAGTAAAACCACAAATGTTGTATAGTCTCATCTTAAAGCAATATTAAAAAAGTTGTCTTTAACAAAAGAAGTGTTACGTCCTGGTCAAATCTTAATATCATTTAATGTTTTAAATTAAATTATATTTATTTTTCTAGTAATAATTTAAATGCACTTAGAAAAAAAATTATTTGATTCAAAAAAAAACTTTTTTTTATTCAAAGAAAAATATTCATCGACAAATCCTATAAGAAATTACTTACAATACAAGCCGATTAAAGTCCTAAAACGATTTAAGGAAATAAAAACGGATTTTCAACAAAAGAGTTAAATCTTCAAACAAAGGCGTCAGTCTAAAAAAAATTAATTTTCAACGAACTTGTTCAGCTTATAACCAATGTTTAAAATTTCAACAACAAAAAACGTTCTACGAAAAAGATTAACGTTTTACCAAAGAAGTTGAATTTTGCAAAAAATACATTAAATTTCAAACAAAAATATAAATTTTTTACAAAAATGTGGATTTTTTAAATCAAAAATGTAATTTTTTAAAGATAAAGTTTATTTTCTGCTAAATAGTTTAATATTTAAAATAATGTTGAACTTTTTAGCTTTTAAACAATGCAATATCTTCTTTTATAACTAACAAAACGGATTTAAATAATATATTCTTAACATTAAAAATAATCAAATGAGATATTTATAATATAACATTAAATGAAACATGTCAAAATGAAATTCGATGTTGAAGTAAGAAAATTAAATATCACTTGGGGCACCGCCAATTTTTGATACGGCACTGGTCGTTTCTCACAAGTGGTGAGAATTTCGCTGGTTCGTATACAAGGACCATTTCGACTGATATACCGAGCGTGCGATATTATGCATCAGGAAATTGCTTTATATGTAGTAGTGTTAAGTTTTTTTGTAATTCCAGTTTTTTCAATTGGGACCTTCACGATAATTTTAGAAAAATCGATCAATAATAAAAAAAAAGTTTTTTTTAAAACAAATTTAATTAAAAAATTAATAATTCGGTTATCTGTGGACGAAAAATTGTTTTTTTTCGGTGTCAGTCCTTTTACTTCAGAACTGTATGTTAATTTAGAAACATTCATAATTTGTGTAAAATTTTATAATTTTTCTTGCAAATATAATAAATTAGGCATGTGTCGACGGAAAAACTTGATTTTCAATGACAGTCCTTTAATTGGGAACTTTACGATAATTTCCGTAAAATTCATAATTAGTCGAATAATATTATGTTTTTGTTAAACAAATTATGAATTTTACTGAAATTATCGCAAAGTTCCCAATTAACAAGACTGAAGTTGAAAAAAACGAGTTTTTCCGTCGACAAATGCCTAAATAATGCATTTCTTTACTAAATTTGTTAAATTAATATAAAATTTATCAACAAATTATGATATTTTCTAAAATTAACATGAAATTGATATGTCTTTTTATATTCTGAATTTTCTACTTGATTATGTATAGTTAAAGATTTAGTTTATCAAAACTTTAGTCGTTTTTTCACAAATTTTTTATTTTTTATTTTTAATGTTATTTTTCACGAATAAAACAGAAAGTACGCATCCTATCCAAAAGTGATTCGTAAAGAACTTGTTATTTGTTTTTAGTATCACAATTTATGTTAATTTATATTTTTTGTATCCTGCATGGTTTGACCACAAAATGGAATTTTCGATTTTTCATTATTTTTTGTGCAATCAAAATTTGAATTTTCGATTTTCCAAGAAAATACAAAAAGTCGTTTTGATAAGTAGGGCTTTAAAAAATCAATGTTTTTTTTCTCTTGGTTTTTATTTTCATATCGTGCGCTGTTTGGTTTAAAATTTGGATTTTCGATTGATTTTGAAATTGTTCAAAATACTATAACTTCGAGAATTTTCTTTTTATGGAAAAAAGTCATTAGGAGAAATTGTTTGTCTTTTTCAATACTAAAAAAAATCAGTAGATAGAATTTTCCAATTCTGAAGAAAACGATCTTAAAAATGATCGAAAGGCGCTCACTTTTTGAATTTTTTCCAAAATGGCTGGTTTACACGAAGTCCTCCTTTCTTTTGGGACCTAAAAAAAGTGTAACAAAGATTAATTTAATTTGTTCTTTTTTTCGAGAGTTATCGTGTTCGCTGACGGACGGACGGACAGACAGAAGCCATCGGGCAAACTTGATTTTCGGATTCAGGGGGTCTTGAAACGTGAAGATCCGTTAAAAATACTGTGATGTCAAATTTCGTACTTAGGAGTCTTAGGAGAAATTTTTTTCATTAAAAAATTGTTTCCATACAAATTAATATTTATTTATTCATAAAAAAAATTAAAAACTAAATTAAAAATCTGGCTGGACAACTTTCTTGAAAATTGTATCAACTTTAAAAAAAAACATCCAAATCGGTCCTCAGGTTCAGCCGGAATCGTATTTTGAACCAAAAAATGTTCTTGGTCCCCACTGTTATATTAATTTGTTAATGAAAATAGCGAATACAATTATAATTACTATAGTGTATACTATTTTTTGTATATAAACAAAGAAAAGTAACAAATTGGAGACCGGCTAGTAACTAAAAAGGCCGATTGCCACCAATGACGTGAAAAAATATATTTCTCTACTTGAAACAAATTTTTTATTTAGAATGAATTACATCATGTGATTTGTCAAAAGAATTATCAAAAGCTAAAATTTAGTTTTTTTCTGAAAAAAAGATTTTCTCTTTTAACTCCACTGAGAATCGAACCACAAAACTCCTGATATCCGGTCAGATGCTTTTTCGTTGAGCTATTATTGAGATCGGAATAAGAACATTGATTGAAGAAAATAAAGCTTATTTTTATCAAGGTGTTAATGGTACAAGTAATTATTTAAAAAGAATCTGTTTTATCTACAGCGGATGGTACTTTACCGACAGTAGATAACCCTACACAACCGTGAAGGCAGATAATCCACAATATCGATCAAGTTAAGAATCTTTAATAACAGAAAATGCTTAATTTCTTAATCAGACTAGATGGAAAATATTTTTTAAAATTTTAAATTACATGTTTTCTGAGAAAAAGATCTTCTTTCGCTCCACTAGGGAGCGACCCAAAGGACTTCTGATAACCAGCCAAGTGATTTTCCATTAAGGTATCAGAGTTATTAAAAAAGAACTTTTTTTTTAATATCATTAAACTAAACAAAAATGTCTTAGGATGCCTTGACTTTAGATTTTTAAAATTGTATTGCGTTATATTGTACTTTGCTTGTTTGTTTACCTAAGATAAAATTATGGCTTAAGAATTCGTGACATAAGCTTTACCGAATTTTGTGAATAATATTTTTTGTTGAATTTTTTTATGAAGAATAAGTTTTTGAAAGGCCAAGTTTGCTGCCTATAATCTATTAAATATAGACTTTGCACATAAATTATCTGTAAAAAACTACTAAAATAATTAATTTTTTTTTTGGCTTGAAAGGAATAAAGATAATAACATAATTGTATAAATAATTTATCAAGTATATATAAGAGTTTCGTACTTTACTAAGAATAATAAATAATAAAAAGATAAAAGGAAGTAAGTAGCCACAAAAATAAATATAAATAAGTACGAAAAAAGACTGACATTCAACACAAAATGGTGAATTTGTAACAAGAACCAAATCAGCTTTAAATAGAAAAGTAGCATTCACAACACAATAGTTCAACTTTCAAGAAAAATATACACACTTTTAACAAAATAGTTTACCATTTAACTAAATATTTAATTTGGTTTTTTTTAATTAGTTAAATTCATTTACCTGCTCATTTATTCACAAAGAATTAATTTTCAAATTTCGCGCCATAGGAGACTACCAATCACAGCCAAGTAGATGAGTGCCATCTTAAATGTATTTTTTCACGGCGCATGGTATTATCAACATCAGGATTTTTTCATAAAAAATTCAATATTGAACTATTTGAATTCCACGAACAAATAATATGTTTGAGAATATTGTTATATTTTTAACCAAGGAGACGCATTTAAAAAAAGACCAATTTTCTACCCAAAGAAAAAAATTAAAAAATGACACGTTTTGCAGCTTAAAAGTTAAGTGTTTTGGAAAACAGTTCACTTTTGATAGGAAATCGTAAATTTCCTAAAAGAAAGTTAATTTTCAATTTATATATTATTTTTAATTATTATATATTTAGAATAAACCATAACACTGCATGCTAAGATTCACTGTGGATACCATGGCTACGAAAAAGAATTCCGTTTTGATTATTCCGATTGTTAGATTTTACCAAATATTATCGAAAGTGTATTATTGTCAGGAATATTTGTGCTCATTCTGTTCATCAAAAAAATTTAAATTTTATAAAACCTAAAGTTTAAATATTTTTAATTTCTTAATCAAATTATGAAAAAAAATCTAAATTATGATATTATATCAAACATTTTTAAATATTTTGAGGCACATTTTAAATTAGACTATTTACGCGTCGTATGGATCCTTATTCTAATCAGTTACTGAAAAGAAAAGAAAAAAATTGAACCTTTTAAGAAAATCAACGCACAAATGTGGCATTAACCACCTTTTGATATAATGCGTTGTTTTTGTTTTTGTATGTAAAATCATTGTTAAACATGAAAAAAAAGAAATTTTTTGTTAAACGATACAAGCAATTAAAAAAAAAATTAATTGACGAAAAAGTTTCACCGGAAAAGGATCTTCAAATTTGTTATTAATTATCTTTAGATCGATCAAAATGATATTTCTTTAAATCGTTAAAACTATGATTATATATAAACAAATAAATTTTTGGTAAAACGACACCAGAGACGAAAAAAATGAAGAGCCAAAATTTGTTCAAATAAAAAACTAACTTTTTGGAAAAGAGACTCAAGCTAAAACAACATCTTATTTAACATAAATATACGCCTAAATTATATCTAAAAATGTTCTTATATCCACTTTACGATAGGATGCGTACTTTTGGTTTATATATTAAAAAAAAGCCTTAAAAAAATCTGCCCGCAGCGCGGATCGCTTTGCCCGCAAGCTTAAGCGCGCCTAAAAATATTCTTGACAAATTTGAATGAATTTTCGCTTTTTTTTTTGCACCAGCAGCGTCTGTCTATTTATTTTTTTATAGCTTGTGCCGTTTGTCTTAAACTTTAATTTTTTTAATATTGTTTTTTCCCACAAAGAACAAAAACTATACGCCATATCGCAAAGAGGTTCATGACAAATATATAGATCTTTTCAAGGCGCGCTATTTCAGTGATTTTATTTTTGTCGTATCTTGCATGGATTGGCTGCAAAATGGAATTTCTGATTTTTTATTATTGTTTGTATGATCAAAGTTTGAATTTACAACAAAATTCAAAAAATTTTCATCAGAGTCTTGTTGGGCTTTTAATAGTAAACTTTTTTCTTCTCTCGTCTTTTTTCATATCATACGTTGTTTGGCTATACCTCTGATAACTTTCATTTTATCGAAAAAATCATGATATCATGATAAATGTCCTCAGTTTTTGAATCTTCATCCAAAATAGCTGGTTTATGAACTTCTTCTTTCCTTTTAGGCCCTAAAAAAGTATGCCAAAGAAGAATACAATCTGAAAAATCTTTTAAAAGTTATCTATTGAAATAATTAAAATCTATAAAAATTTTCTGCATTCGTGGAAACTCCTTTAAATAAAATTGAAATTATTCTGCTTGGTTCTAAAGAAATGAATTTCAATAAACAAAAAAATAATTTTTAATGAAATACCGCGAATATTATTTTTAACAAAAAACATGAAGTTTCAACCAAATAGTTTAATTTTTGTCTTCATCTAATAAAATTAAGTTTAAACAATATTTTTGGGGCTTAAATCAAATGATTAAATTTTTATTCAAGAAGAGTAATTTTCTATCAAAAACATACAATTACAGAAAAAAGCGTGAATATTTAACCAAATTGTTGAATTTAAAACTGCCAAAATATTTTATAAATTTCTGGAAATTTCGGAAAATGTTAAAAGTTTAATTTTAGGTAATCTATGCTAAGTTACAATATTTACCTTTAAAATTAAAATAAATGACCAAGAGTTTCTAGATATTTATAAACATTTTTAAATTGAATTTTGGGAAAATTATCGTAGGATAACACATATTACCTCTCATATTACCAGGAATTGTGAAAAAATTTAATTAATTTCCGGAAATTCATAAAAACTTTTAAAATTAAACATTGTGTAATTTATGGTAAGTTAACATATTTACATATAAAATTACAATAAATTACCGAAAATGTCTAGAAATTTTCGGAAAATTGTAAAAAAAATTTAATTAAATGTTTGGCAATTTATGGTAAGTTACCACAAACTAAATGTACTATTACAATAAATTACCAAAAAATAGCATACATTTCCGAAAATGTATAAAAATATTAGATTTTTAACTTCGGGTGAATTATGTTCACTTACCATAAATTACTTTCAATCTTACCATAAATTTACAAATAAGATCATAAATTTTCTGACATTTATAAAAATGATTCAAATTGAATTTTGACTCAGTCATGGTAACTTATCTGAACACTTCTGAACATTTTCTGATCTGATTTTGACCAATTATGATAAGGATATCATAAATTACTTCTAATACTACCATAAATTACAACAACAAAAATTATAACTTCCCAGAAATTTATAACAATGTTGAAAATTGAAGTTTGGTTAATTTATGGTTCGTTACAATATTAACCTCGAAGATGACAGTAAATAACAGACAATTTTCAGAAATTTCTGTAAATTTATAGACCTGTTATGATCTAATTTTTTGCAATGTATGGTAGGTTGCCATAAATTAATTTTTGATTTTACCATAAATTACCAAAACATGTCATACATTTCAGGAAATCTACGAAAATGTTTAAATTCGAATTTAAAGTAATTAATTGTAGGTTGCCATAATTATATGTTATATAAATATAAATTATCATAAGTTTAAAATTGAATTTCGGGTAATTCATGGTAAGTTACCATCTGAGCCTTAAAATTAAAATAAATGAACGAAAATTTCCATACATTTTCGGAAAGTGACAAAAATTCAAATCTAAATTTAGGCAATGTATGGTAAGTTACCATATTTACCTGTAAATTTGATATTAATGACTGAAAGCTTCTAAAAATTTCTGAAAGTTTCTAAACATTTAAAAAAAAATTTTAGGGCATTTATGGCAATTTACCATAAATAACATGTAATATTACCATAAATTACACACAAATGTCATTAATTTTCAAAAAATTTTAAAAATTTTAAACCTAAATTTAGGCAATGTATGGTATGTTACCATATTTACCTGTAAAGTTAATATTAAAGACCGAAAGTTTCTGAACATTTTTTTTAAATTTTGGGCATTTATGAGAAGTTACAACAAATAACATGTAATATTACCATAAATTACCAAAAAATGTCATGAATTTCCTAAAATTTACACAAATGTTTACCATTGAATTTCATGTAATTTATAGTAATTTTCTATGTTCAACTGTAAAATTAAAATAAATAACAAAAAATGCCCAAAGATTTCTAGAATTTTATGAACATTTATAAATTTAATTTTGGGTAATTTATTTATTCATTTATGGTAATATTGCAAGTAAAATACGCCTAATAATCATAAATTTGCCAAAATACAATTGAAAAATGTTAATAAATTTCTGGATATGTATGGAAGTTTTCTGTCATTTAATTTAATTTTACATGTAAGAATAGAAACTTACCATAAATAACATGAAATTCAATATTAAACATTTGTATAAATTTTCGGAAATTCATGACATTTTTTGGTAATTTATGATAAATTACATGCTATTTATGATAACTTACCATAAAGGCCCAAAATTTAAAAAAAATGTTTAACAACTTTCGGTCATTTGTATTAATTTTACAGGTAAATATGGTAATATGGTAATATTTATTATGATAAACATGGTAATATTTACCTGTAAAGTTAATAAAATGACGGAAAGTTTTTATAAATTTCCGAGACTTTCTAATCTTTTTTTTAAATTTTGTGCATTTATAGTAAGATACCATAAATAACATGTAATATTACATAAATTACCAAAACGGGGCATGAATTTTCGAAAATGTATACAACGGGTTAACATTGCATTTCATGTGCTTACAATGTGAACATAAATTACCAAACATATTTAGTGAAAAAAGTAACAATTTATAAAAATGTTTAAAATTGTGTGTTTGGTAATTTATGGAAAGTTTCTTTATTTACCTTTAAATTTACAATAAATGATTAATAAGTACCATACATTTCAGAAAAGTTAAAAAAACTGTTCAAAAATGAATTTTGTTCATTTACAATAAGTTACCACATTGAACTGTAAAATAGACATATATGATCGAGAATGTGTAGAAATTTCTTTCAATTTCTAGATATTTTTTAATTGAATTTTTGGCAATTGATGGTAATTTATCATAAATTAATTGTATTGTTACAATAAATTATCTAATAATCTTTAAAATTACCAAAAATATATAAAAATGTTTAAAATTGAATTTTTGGTAACTTATGGTAACTTAACATACTCACCATAAATTACTGAACATTTTCATAAATTACGGAAATGTCTAGACATTTTGAAATTTTTTTAAAATTTATCATAAGTTACGGTAATTTACACACAATATGACCGTAAATCATACTTTTTTTATTCAAAATATAATATGAGCAAAAATAATGTCTGTTATTTGAAAAATATATGCTTCGATATATATGTGTGAAATTTAATTAACTTCAATTTCGTTCAACAAATTCAAAACAAAACAAAACAAAATATTCTTCTCTCATTAGATCCTAACTTATTATTAGAATTTTATGCCAACTAAACTTTATTGCCAAATCTTTTAAAATTGATTTTCTCATATTAGTGATCTACAACAATGAACAATTTCTTTCCTCAATCATAAATGTTATAATCTAACGCCCATTTACTAGGGTGATTGCTGTACAAAAAGAAGAAACTTATATTGAATTTAGGCATTATAAAAATATTGTAATCTGTTTTTTGTATTATTATTATTATTATTATTATTACACCATTAAGCCGTTTCCCTTTCGGGGTAGGCGTGACTCACTCGGTAG
>JAAAKG020008564.1:0-21195 GCA_010014905.2 Druon quercuslanigerum
CAGAAATCTTTCAAATTTTAAGGTACATAGTTCAATCGCAACAGCTTTCTAAATTGATAGTTTTTCTCCTTAAACATATTTTAATTTCAAGTATGTTTATTCAAGTTCATATAAGAATTAGGAATGTTTCTCATAGTGGGCGTTTAATGAATTATTTGGTAAGGGTCTTTGAATTTGAATAGTTTCTATTAGTTAATTAATTAATTATTAATTAAATTAAAATTAAATCTCTCTCAATTTTCGCATTTTTTTAAAGATACTGATCCTTTCAAATTCAAAAATTTAAATTAAGAGTTTCTACATTTTTATTAATTAAAGATCTTAAAATCTGTACGTTGAAAAATAAAAAAATATAAAGGTAGTTTAATCAAAGGTTTTCAAATTTTGTAGTTTTCAGGCTTTGGATTCTCGATAAAGGAGCATTTAAAAATTTATTTTATGTAGTTATTATATACTGTTATATTTGTTGCAAAAGTTGAATTTCAAGTTTCGAAATTGAAACATTGATGAACAATTTATTTATTTATAAGAATTTATTAATCGTTGTTCAAAATTATTATTAATTTAATACTACTAATTTTTTTGTCATAAACTACTTTCTTTTACACTGTCAGGCTTTTTCTGATTGTGTATTTACTTTAAAAATGTTATTAATAATCAATATATTACGAAATTTTATGAAATAGCTACTGAAATAAAAAATTAGAATATTAATAATTTACTTTAGTTCTGCACCTGAAAAAACGTGACATTAAATTCAACACGCATTACACATAAGAATCGCGCTGAAAAACATAACCTCCAATTTGGCGGTTAGAAGAAATTAAGAATCCTGCGAAACATTAAAATCGCCAGTCTCTTCAATTTCTATCAAATTCAGATCGAGATATAAATAGAAGACCGCCGAAATTTTCCGATCGGCAATCGTGCATCTTCGGCCTTTCGGATTCTGAAGAGGAGAAGTTGGTTGCGCGCGCAATTACAGTCGTGTGCTACGCTACCACCTCTTAGAAACCACTTTAAACGAGCTGTGATTGGGTGCGAAGGTAACTCGTTTCAAATATGGGATCACTGTGCGGATGTGCTGAGAAACCTTTTTTTCTTTGTCCAAGGCTTCGTATCCCGCATGTTGTAGAATTTGACAGCTCATTTGTGTGGGTGCTGGTCTGCCCATTTTAAGTACGACAGCAGGACATGGAACAAGGTTTTATACCAAATTAAGCCAATATAATTAATGTTTAAAAAGGAATTTTCGAGGTTGGAACGCGAATTTTTTAGATTTTTGATTTGCTACTCCAGGGTCGTTTCCTTAGCATGATTGTGTGATTGTGTCACAGTGACTACGAAGCAGAAGTTGTTACGTTTGAAGCTCTTTGGGATCTCGAGCAGGTTACTTCGCATGGTTGAAGAACGAAGGGTATATTTGCAACAGATGTAAAATTTGAATCAGCTAAATTATCAAGTTTACTGTTAACAGATCCGTTACCAGACGCATTGTTTGAGGAGATTTTGAATTTATCACGGAACATTGCTGCAATAATGTTTTACCTAAAAAATTAATAAAAAAATCAATCAACAAAAATGTTGTTTGTTTATTACATTTTTCATGTAAAGGTATACTGAGCGAGACCAAAAAAAAATGTAAAAATTCTGAATTCTAAAGTTATTCGATTACAATTTATAATTAAAAGTCACGAATGAAATTAACTTTCGGAAATAAAAAAAGTAAAAAACTCTTAATTTCAAAATGACTTATTATTTCCCATTAACATTTTTAGATCGATTAAATTCTCGAAACAGAAAAATATAAATAACTTTTTGCAATTATTCACAGTATATTGAAATAGAAAAAAAATCAGGATAAAGTGAATAACTTCTACAATTTAATTTTTGGGATAATCGCTTATCTTGAATTATGAACATGATACTTCTCACATTCCGATCTTAAAAATTTATTTGTAATATTATAGTAATAATTAAGCATACCATCTACAGCAAATCAGTGAAACCAAATAGTCATCGTTTTAGATAAAAAACTACGTAACTATATTGCTTTTTTAAATAAGGTAACCTATTCGCGATGATTAGGGGTTGCACCAAAGGATAAAAAAAACTACAATTTTCATTAGAGGAAGGTACAGGTTATGAATAATATTCAGAGAAAAAAACTTTAAAAATTCTATTTCTTAATAACTAGTTGTATAAACAATTATGTTATATAGAGACTATATTGTAAATGTTGGATGTAACCTCAGAAGGCATCATAATATCCTTAAGTTCCAGTTTCCATATAATTTTTTAGTAAATGGGGATGGGGATTTCCTATGCACGAAAATCAGAATTTGTCTGATTTTATCCTCAGTCATTTAATATTTTGAGACCAATTGCTGCCATTATAATACAGTTTCGGAATTTTCAGTTACCGGTAGTAAAAATTTTAAGAGGATAAACATTTTTTTCGGTTTATTAATTTTAACATAAAACTTGTAAAAGTTAATCTTGTGGAGAACGCAACTGCAATAAAAAATAAGTGCGAAGCAAAGAAATTACTAAAAAGAATATTATTCCAGGGCTACCACAAAACTTTATTTTTCATTTTCTCTAATTTTCCACTGACTACTTTTTTCTTTCCCCTGTTGATATTAATATTAAAAGACCAGAATCTTAAAGGTGTAACAATTTTAACTTAGAATCTTTTATATATTTAAATTGATAGAAATTCTATGACTTTTCACGATTTTTGTTCTTTAATTTCTAGAATTTTCCTTAAACAAAAAAATTAACCAAATTGAAAAAAAAGTTAGCTAGGTTCGTTTTTAGAAATTGAAGAAACTATTTGTAAGTTTCAGAAACCGTTCCTGGAGTTAAAGGAAAATTTAGTAAATTTACTCTAAGAGTTACTGAAACATAACCTCAAAATTTTTAATCTTGTATAATTTCCTTAATACAACAGAGTATACGATGGAACGACCATATACCATGTTTTATCCAAATCCACATATTAGCCGTTGTTTGGCGTACGTTTTAATCAATCAAGTGCAATGTCTTCCAAAAATGGATTCAAGCGAATTTTATGTGTTGATCAAACATGCATTTATGAAAAGGATATCTCAGGAGACTAAAGTAAAACTGGATAAAATTATTTTCAATCTTTAACTACAATTAGAGTTGTTTATTAGTAGTTTCAAAATCGTCGGAGTGGCCGTATGAGAAGAAGTGACGCTGAACTTTCTGGAAGCCCTGTTGAGCACAGTACTTCATAAATGATTGATAACGCCCTCTATATGGTGATTGATAAGGGAAGAGTGAAGCTGCATTAGAATGACAGTGATTTGGACTTTTTGAAAGCAGTGGGTATATAATATTTTGGAAGAACATTTAGGCATGAGAGCTCTACCGCAGAATTGGTGTCGCGATTGCTCACTGTTGAACAAAAACAAAATCATGTGACCTATCCCAAGGTTGGCTTGTATCCGTTGCAGCGTAATACATAGGGCTTTGAATGTTATTTCCTCGCTTTGGATAAAATATGGAACTCTCCTACACGTCTGGGACTAATGAATATTCGAACAATGGACTGACAGAGAAAAATCTACATCATAGAAGGCGGAGACCGTTCCTTAAGCCAGGAAGTTCATCGCGACTGTTTTCAATTTAGGCGAGAAATAATTTTCACCGTATTACGAAAATAAGAAAACCATTGCAGGTTTATTTTATGCATCGATATTATTCTCTTAAAAAAATTTAAATTGGTTGTCCTAAAAAATTAAGTGTTCTTTATTTTTGCACGAACCCTTTAACCAACTCTTGTACTTGACAATTTTTCTGTCAAAATAGGCTGATGCTATAGTTAGAGCGGCGTCCGATGACAGGATTATTACCAGAATTACTAGACATTACAGATAATTTATTTGTTTTTCTAGATGACTAGACTATTTTCATTAGCTGAGATGTCTAGAGCAATTTTACGCTTAGCATTTGGCATCAAGAATCACCCTGCCATGTAATGCCACAGACGATCACGGCGGATCCAGGTCGAGGCTTGGCGAGACTAACTCTTTGGTGGTTAGGATTTGGGTATAAGACATTATTTTGATGCAAGGCTCCTCTCCCCCCACATAACTGTCACTTCGCACTGTCAACCCCTGAAAGGAATATCCATAAATAAACAAGCATATCCGAGAAAATATCTTAGGCCAGCTCCGAAAATGATGAAAAATTGATACAGAAATAGTTTCGGAACTTTTTCATAATCGTATTTAAAAAGTAATTAGCAGAATTCCTGAAAAAAATCAAGAATGCAACGACCAAATTTGGACAATCAGCACAAAATAATCACATTACAATCTGAAAAATTCCTGTTCTTTCCTGAAAACCAAAAGGAAAAGAACTTCTATTCAAGGTTTGCTTACCATTGGTTTGCCTTTTGATCATCACAACATTCTTGGTTGTCAGAGAGAGAGTATTGTGGTGGTGCTGCTGTTCCTGTCGGCTTGAGTTTTAATTTTTTGCCTTGATAAGGGTTGTATGTGATTGCCGACACGTTGGTGAATATATTTGAGAATTTTTTTTTGTGCTTTGATAACAAAATCAAAAAAGAAGAAAAAAATACAAAATAAATTGGTTATATTTGAAAATTTGTTTGAAAAAGGGAGCAGAAAGGGAGTTTGTTTGGTTGCATTCTTATTTTTCTTTCCTCTTTTTTGTTTTCGTCCAAAGTGTAACTTAAAATTCCAAGAGTAATAAATTTGTTTTCAGTTAATTAGAATTTTATACACATACATTTTTTATAGAATAAAATTTTAAGTAACCGAAAATAATATATTACATTTTGAAATTAACGTTACCGTTACTTAAATCAGTTGCGATGTATATCTGGTCAAGCACTATCCCTAGATGATTTCTTACTTTCTCGTTCATTATTTTGTAACAGAAACTGTCAATGTTCAGAAAATATATGTATTGTAACCGCGTCTTCTATTTTTCTTATCGCAACTGGCCAGGCCAGGATATGCCCAGGACGAAAACTCCGGTTACAATTAAATCACAAAAACTATTCTGATTAATCCACTCACCTGTTACATCGTTTGGTGGAAAGACCGAGTTCGTGATTCGCGCTCTTCCAACTGACGAACCACCCACGAAGCCCGTTTGTTTAATTTTTCTAATAGTCAGATAGCACCTTTTAGCCAGCAAGCCAGCTGATCCTTGCTGCGGTGGTCCATTTTCGCGCGTTCGTTTTCGGTTTTCGCCGGATTTTCCTGTATTTCCTGTCGGTCCGCTCTGGTCTTTCGTCGAGCCAAGGTTCAAGTGTCGAAATGTCAGTCTTAGCTGCCGTGAGTTTATATCAGTTTCCGCCCTAATGGTTTGCTGGGTCTGACGGGCTACTGGAATTGCCATTGTCTGACCAGTGGCTAGTTATAAGATGGCCGCCTCAAGTCTCCAGTTTCATCCGATGGTCCGTCAGGCGCTGCCACTCGTTGGCGTTTGCAAGCCCTCCCTTTTACAATGGTTGATGAACGGCTTACTTTACTTACATTTAACTACTGTTTCCCACCTGTCAGTTTTGTTGCGTTGACAGCTGTGTTGGAATTTATTTTCCAATTGTGTATCAGCTTGTACCTTACTTGGTTCGCGTTTTTGTATAATAAAGGAATAGATGTTTTGGTCTGCTATGTATCGGCTAATGATCCTGCAGCCCGATCTTACAATAAATCAATGAGATCGGAGATCAGTCGTCCATTTTATCTCCCGTCAATTTTATAACCTTTATTGTATAAGTAAGTTATCGTATTATAATACTAAATAATTCAAATTAAAAATGCTCACGGAGTCTAGACCAGGTTCTTGACTAGGCAGTGAGTAACTTTTTCGTTTCTTTACTAAAATACAATTAAAATGAAGCAGTTGTTAGAGGTTTGGCTTCGGCAAGTCCCCAACTGAAAGTCAAACTTAGTATTTTCGTAATTTCACGAAGTATTTTCGTAACTCTGCGCAAAACTGGTTTTGTGAAAATTTAATCGTAATCCCGAATGCAGTAACAGACATTTGAAAAAATCCGTTACTTTTGCGTCTTAAATGTCTCGTAAATTTATGAACAGTTTTAACAGTGTTGTTCATGCCAACCGCTTTAGAGTACCTATTGAGCGCCGCCAATCAGGATGTTAAGTTCCTCTTTTAAAGAAACAAATAGTTGAAGTCGTCCATGTAATAAATATGGTTGAACTTAAATTCTGTTCTGTTTGGCGCGCGAAATAGGTTATCATCGCTTCCAGAGTTCATCACAACAGCACGTTTGCTTGCTGTCTTACTCAATCATGGAACTGTGGTCACAAGTAGAAAACGTCGAGGCAACATATTGCTATAACGCTTTTATTCTCATGTGACTGTAAAAGGGCTAAGCCTTATGAAACTGTCTCGTTAACAAGCTTTAAAATTCGTACAGAAGCGTGAGTTTCAACTAATATAAGAAATAAGATTATTTTACAGTTTTCAGTAATAAAAACAAATTGCACTATACGAATCCAATTGTAATTTGAACCAAGCTCCAAAAAGTACAGATTTTTCGGAGCACCTCCAGAATTGACTCTGCTTCTTTTCTACTTTCTTTTTGCTGGAGTTGCTCCGACAAACTTGTACTGTTCTGGAGTTTTCTCCAAATTTCGCTTGAATTCATATCATTAAACGCCAGTAACGTACTAAAAGAATGGGGAACTTTACTTATATTTCAAGAAAGTATAATCAAAACATTAGATAATAACTTGGAAATTTATGAAACGTCCAATGAATATTAGTCCACCTTAAAGAACAGCGAATCATTCTAATAGGTTTCGCAAACAATTCCTGATTCAAGTCCACATTCAAAAGCAGACAAACAAATTTCAATTAATTAACTTACATAATGAAATATTTAATACAATTTAAAAAAAAATTAATGTTTCAGAACAAATGTATAAATTGTGACATCCTTAATAAGATTAGGAACAAGATAGCATGGAAGAAATTTAATTTTACAATAAATATAGAGTTAGAAATTAATAAAAAAACAGTGAATTTAGAATAGAAAAATGGTTTAAGAATCTATCAAATGTTTAAGCCGCGATGGAGATAGCTGAAACTGTGGCTTTTAGAAATAAATTTGGTGTTCTATTTAAAGTTAATAAAAACCCAGTATACAAATATTTAAAATCTTTTATTACACTTAAAAAAATATCAAAGTACCAAAAACGCATTCATTAGTTTCACTTGACGTGACTAC
Organism: Druon quercuslanigerum; assembly: GCA_010014905.2. NCBI lineage: Eukaryota > Metazoa > Arthropoda > Insecta > Hymenoptera > Cynipidae > Druon > Druon quercuslanigerum. The sequence continues at coordinate 7,259 of JAAAKG020008564.1, forward strand.
ACTTTAAAAAGATCTCATATATAAGATATTTGGATGACATAATTTTTATCATACAAAGAAGCAGAATTGTAGATTTAGTAAACATTTTTAATAATATTGAAAATTTTATCCAGTTAACTGATATGATTGAAAGTAAGAATGGTTTAAACTCTTTAGATTAAAATAATATAAGCATCCCTTACGGTAGTTTGATTACTAATTGGTTAAAAAAACAAACATTGTCTGGGAGATATTTCTTAATGTAGAGTATATATATTTCCAGTATTGTCCGTTGACAGATGTGTTTAAAAATTATACTTATTCTTTTTTTAAAATAAAAAATGTAATTATATCGTGTCAGAGCCTCTTTAAAAAATTGTATAAAGGTTTCAACGAAATAAAGAAAAAAAACAGTTAAAGAAACACATTTATAGTTATTAATTTTATGACTCTGACTAACAACTTATTAATACACAAAACCTGCTTGTAATTTTCAGAGAAGAAATTTGTTTTCAAAGATGGCCCGTATTGTGTGCTGAAAGACCGATGGGAAAAATTTTTTTCCCGAAATTTCATAATGTTGCATAATTCAAGGTAGTAACTCTAAAGTCCAAGTTCGCAAAAAAATAAATATCGACATTGTAATAAGATTTTCCTGCCCGGTGAAAAACCTCCGTACGGAAAAAATATTGGTAAAAAAGTGAAAATGGCCTACCTGAACTGAGTCTTTTTTGGGGTTAGTTAGCCGCATGCTTAACTAAGCTGAAAAATAAGCAATAACCAGGCCCGAGTGGCTATCTTGGCTTAAGTCTTGAGATAATTGCAAAACAAAAAAGGCATTTGTAGTTCAGCAAATTGCAATAAAAATATTTTATAAAGTCAGGGTGCGTTTAAATTTTATGTTTACACTGCCCACGGACAATTACCCTAAACACACCTATGTTAACTTTATTCTGTCTTTATTCAAAGTCATGCTTGGCATATAAAACTAAAGGACGTCGATTACCAAAGATTTAGTTCTGAATCAATTTCCCGAAAATTTATCTCCCAAGAAATCTAACATACAATATACTCCATACTCAAGTAAAATGGCAGTGAAACTGCCGCAAAATATACTACATACTTAAGTAAAACAAAATTAAAGTCTAAAACCAATGCGTACTGACGATATTCCCTCAGAGCGGCTTAACATTTGGAGCACGGACGGTCGACGGAGCCAACGTCAGAAAACAGCGATTTACCCTTTTGCAACAACTATTATCAGCGCTAGAACAAGAAGAGACCCATTTCTTCTATAATAATTTATTTTCATTTAGTGGTAGCGTCATGAAAGATATGATTTTTATTAGACTAATTCAAGATGGAGATTTATCTGCGGAACTTCGAAATTTTCTAAAAGACATTGCTTTAGAACAACAAAAATATCCCTTTGTGAGACAAAACTATGAAATAGCTATAACAAACATACATTTCATGAGATGTATGCTCACGTAGGAGCAAGAAAATGCTTCACAATTTTAACCGAATTTTTCTATTTTCCGAAATTTGACGCTACGATCCACACGAGATTTATCTTACAATTCATGTTAGCAAAACAAAGTAGCTAATATGATAAACTACTCGGAAATGAAATCCATAATAGCTTCAGCTCCCAATAAGGCCCCTTCGATAGACTTTTACGATAGATATTTTTAGTTATTTCGTCCCATTATATCCATTACGAAAATCTACCGCGCGCGCTGCACTCTACGCCCTTACAAAACATTACTTTCCAAATTACTGAAAACCAAGAAAAATTATCAGCTACCAAGGTACCCAATTTATATCAATAGAATAGTCGATAAGTGTAGAAAAAGAAGGCGTGCAACCAATCTACCGCGGTCCGACACCCTCAATCAAATATCGTCAAAATAATTCACCGCGAACTATCGCCTTTCTTTAGATCGATTCTCGAAAATAACAACAAATCATGGGGATTCTAGGTAGAAAAATTGAAACGTGTTTGAATGAAGTTCATCACGGCGAAACCGATTTTATCTCCATAAAAACCCATTTAAACAAAAACCTCTACGTACGTGGGGAAAATGGTTAAACCTTACCGAAAGAAGGGACGTTATACAAGTCGGCGTCAAAACTACGCGACTGCTCGCCGAAAATTCTACCCAGGTAGAATTTGGGGACTTGCCAAAACGAGCTGGAAGTCTTAAAAAATCTGAAAAAAATTACAGACGCTTCTTAAGGTTTTTAGAATGCAACGCAGTTTTCAGATTTCCGAAATTTTAAATTAATTGCTAATTACAAACCGTTTTGCGATTTTTTTTGAACGAGTGGTGACGGTTTAAAGTGAGAGTCGCGTACTTATGACGCCGACTTCAGTAAATGAATGTATAAAAAGAAAAGGCACAACATGCGCTATAACATTTAATGACAATCATAACCTCACAAATATATAGATAGGGTTAAAAGTTTTAATAGAAGCAATTTGAATCTCTGATAAAGATGACAAAAGAACAAAAAAGTTTCTTGACGTATACGAAGGTCCGTAAATAAGAGAACGGTAAATTTGAGAGACCTCTGGAAAAAAGCTTGATCAAACGCATAAAGCATGACGAAAAGTACCCTTTTGTACCTGCCGTACCTGCCGCAATACGTCAAGAGACGGCGATAAATGATACCCGTCTTCCAATAACTATGCGACAAAAACAAGACAAACCAATTGCATCGTCTCCCAACATCCCAACAAATCAAAAGAAAAAGAAAAACTTAAGCGACAAATAAAAACATAATCGCACTTTTTCAAAAATTAGGGCATTAAAAATAAAATCAAATACACATCCATTTGTCGATTCAGATTCTGGATTAAAGAAAACTTATTTCTTTTTTGCATCTGAATATTTTTCAAATTTTGTATTTTATGTTACCTCATACTACTTAAGCTTTATTTCAATATTACCAAGAAAATAAATAAAACGTCATCACTTATTACACAAATACAAAAGAAAAACTCTTAAAACGGATCCTACTCAAAAGGAACCACGAAACTTTAATTTACTTTTTAAAATATGCACAATCGCTCCCCTTAACGAAACTTATCGCTCGAAATCTGGAGTACCCAACAAACTTATCTCCATTCAAATTTCGACAAAGCAACGCGATACGTACTTTCTAGCCATCTTATATAGTTTTTAAATTGAGATTTAACCTAGCTCGCTTTCTAATTAGCTAGCGGACGGTGGAGGAGTTGTGGTTCTTTAGCATTCGTACAGAAATAAAGAATCTAGTTTGATTATAAGTTTACAGGCTATGCGCACAATTATTAAGCTTGATAGACGAATTTGGGTTACAAAAGAGATATTTTTTCTAAACTTCAATTTCATAGGGCATAAAATTAATAAAAAGAATAATTAGGTACATGTAAGATTGAAATCCGAATTTGAATGGTAAATAATATTATATGTAATTGTTTCACATTTTGTCATTAGAAAAAATGGTGTAAACGATTGTTGTTTACATAAGGATTTTGATGATTCTAATTTTCAAGAGGACGTAAATACGTTGTGATAAAATTAGAGATGATTGAGCGGCGGAATCCTACTGGAGTGTCCCTGATTTCATCTCGAGTCATTGGGATAACTATTTCGCTGAACACGTTTATTTTCGCCCTTTTATAACTGTGATTATGATAAATATAGAATCCAGTAATCACATCATGATTCTCTAATGTTGCCATGACGTCACCATCGGATGTTGATAATACAATTTTTTCTTGGGTTGTTATAGGCTGATGGGAGCTATAACCTGTTTTCATTTCAATTCCTTTACCGACGGGGAATGTGTACTTTCGAAGTTTGAATATCCGGGATGTATTCCGTCTGGTAATAAGACGAATATATCTAATATGTTCGATTCCACATCCAAGTCCGTCAGGGGAAGGAAGCATTGTAGAAATAGCCGAGGAGTTAGACGAAGCATGCGGTCTTGCATTAAGCGATCTGGACCGAGCACGATCAGGAGACTGACGAGGAGGATGATTTAGGTCAATCTCGAGTAAATCACTTCTTCCAGAAGAAGATTCGCCGCTACGAATACCAGAAATGGGATCCTCATCAGGAAAATGGTCGAACTGTGAGCTTAACACTGCAACAAGAAAGAGATCTTTAATGATAGATTTAATTCTTTCACGATGATTCATTCTGATAAAGATAGTTATTTCGGGTTCCAATCGCGTAAAAAAACTACGAATTTTGCTGACGTTTCGTGAACATTCCAGTTGACTTCTTCAGGGCTGACTTGAAACGGAGGCATCAAGTCTGGTCAAATCTGATTCGCCAATCAAATCTTTTTATGTAATCCGGGAGGATGCAAAGCGAAATCGGATTCATTTTGTATCCGCTGTCCATATTGAATTTATTATGGCGTTTCAAGATTTCGATTGCTTCTCTATGTTTTCAGGAAAAATATTGTGAGTTTTTGATATAACGGTTGTTTTGTCAAATAAAATGTTATGTTCCGTTAGGATATGATGTTCATCTAGTGCTGATTGCGTAAAATGTTTTATCCTGACTTTGCTGTCATGCTCTTTTATACCTTTGGCTCGCCGCTCTCCCAGTTTCTCCAATATAGACTTTTCAGGGAGAAGGGATTCTAAATACTCCCGGAGGACTGAGGGGTACCTTTTTTCTTTAAGGTTATTTAGTAGTTGTCCTATTTTCGCAGGTGGTTTAAATATGGTTTGGATGTGACGTTTGTTGAGAATGCTCCCTATTTTATCATTCCTTTTTAGCTATCTAGGTATTTCTACCAAGTATAAATCGATCCATTTGACCCTCTTACGATTTGGGCCGAGGTCCAATTCTAAGTAAATCTGCCGATCTAGAAAATTCTCGGCATGGCCCTTTTAACTTCAACTGAAAAGATTTTCCATTCTTCGCAACCAGAAGGACTATCGACGTCTAATAGGGGGCTCCAAAAATGTACATTGTGGGAATTTCGACCCGCGTCAATGTCAAATGTTTCTCTAAAATGATTTGCAAAACGTTGTGTGCAATTTGTGTGTCTTATGGAGTTTACCACGTAAAGCGTATACTTTTTTACTTCTTTGAGTTAGTTTAAGAAATTATAAGTCAATTTATTTAACTTTTTATACACTTGTTCTCTTCTCATTACAGATGCATTTTGTCAAATTTTAATACGTCAACAAAATTTTATTTCGAAATCCTCAAAAAGTCACATTTCGTTTTAAGCTCTTTGAAAGTGTTTTCAAATTATTTATTTATTAAAACTGTTCAAAAACTTCTGAATAATTTTAAAAATGATTAGAATTTTTCCGAAATATTTGCAAAAGTTCTGCAAAATTAAAAAGCATACCTTAAAATCTTCCAGATATTGATTGACAATTTTTGATATACTCTGAAATGTTTCAAAAATCTTTTCAAATATTCTTTTAAAATAAGTGTTTTAAATTAACAAATTACTTTCAATTCTTTTACAAAACATAAGACATTTTTCATTTTTTGGAAATATTTATATAATTCTTAACCAGCTTTTAAATTGGTTGTTTTCAATCTACCAAAATCTAAAGTTTATTTTGTTGAAATCTTATCCAGTTCAAAATTATTGTTGCATTTTTTTGAAACCTCTAAATATTTCTTACACAGTTATTCTAATCCTTTCTAAAAATTTTCTCAGAAGTACCAAATATAATTTTAAATTTTCAGAATGCTCGAAACTTGAATGAATGTATCATTTTTTATTAATTTAAAAACTTACAGAAGCTTTAAAAAATTTAAAAATATTTTATTTGGATACGTTATAATGATTTAAATGTATTTATATTCATGCAAAATAATTTTTCCAAACAAAAATTAATTGATTAAATATTAATAGTATAAGAACGAAAGATTCAAAATATTCAACAACATACTATTAATCATTTCATTCATCATTTTGAAATAAAAAAAATGGCCACCATAATGTCTAAGCAGGCCACATCTTGTAGTTTAGTCAGATTTTAGTTAAGTCCTGATTATAATAAAAAAAAAACCTCTTATAATCAGAAATTGTTCGAACGTTTCCAATTCTTGCAACAAAAAATGCCACATATTATATAATTTTTTGTTGTTAGAAATTTACGTTTAAGAATTTTTACTGCTAATAATGGCGATTCTCAACAAAAAAATGCACATGTATGGTATCTTTCGACGTATCGGACGTGAGCAGACCGCGATTTACTGTTTTGCAACAGCTGTTACCAGCGTTTCGACCAATCGCTTTTTCTAAATATTATTTACTTATGGTTTTATGAAAATTTGGATTATTAGAGTAATTCAGAGAAGAGAATTTGGGTTCGAAAATATTGAAAAAAGTTAACAAGACAACCATAATTAACCAGCATGTTGAAGCTGAATAAACTTTGAGCAATGAAAATATTGTAATAAATTATGTTAATAAAATAGTGACTTTAGGTGTAGTGGATTCTCAAAATGGTTTATGAATAGTTTTACTCCAAGGAAATTTACCCGTCGCATATGGAAGTTTCAGTAAAAAGCGATCGTAAGCCTTTAAAAGTGGGTGGCACAAAATGGTTATTTGTCGAATAACCATATTTTAAAATCATAAATGTATTTTAATATTTACCAATCAAATTAAGGATAAATCCAAAGGTAAAGAGCAGACTATGAGCGACTCTCATTTTTCCAAAATGGAGAAAAACCTGATTGGTGTACTAATAAAGAATTCGGTTAGCAATGTGACCGATGCTATTTTATTGCTTCGTTATCAATTGTATGATATAACCGCTTGTAGTTTTATCATAGATTCCTTCGTGAAGCTTGCCTCTCTGAGATATTTACATTTAATTAGAGTCCGATTCGAAAAAGAAATGTATTTACTATATTCGTTCAAACACACTTAATTGATATGAATCGTGGGCGGCAGCGAGAAGAATTTAATTTATAATTCTTAACTAAACAAGTTGATTAAAAAGTTAAGCAGAAGTTTAACATGAAGGTGATCTTTTAAGCTTTAAAATAAAATATCAATTTGTAAAAAAATTAACAAAATCGTTATATTTCAAGTAAACTTAGTTCATAACCAAAACAAGGTTCCTACAGTCACACGAAAACAAGTTGTCGGAAATTTTGACCAAACCATGTTGGTCTAATGTTTTTAAAGTCGCTTTTTAATCCCACATTTAAAAAACCGTCAAAACTAATCATAAAACTGAGTGTGGGTAAGGGGCCCTTTTTACTCGAAAAGGTCCAAGTTTGTTCCTAACCTCAAAATATACCCTCCTATAATTGCCAAAGCAGTCCGTTTGGTTTTCCTAATATGGCCGCTGGCCTAATTTCCATTTTTTCAGGTCATTTTGATTGATCATATCTTCCTTGCTATCCCTTTGTATCCAAAATCATGGCTAAGCTAAAAAACGTCCAATATAACCTCAAAATTCACATTAATGCGCGAGCCTAGCTGATCCGTTAGTTCCAAAAGGAGTAACGGCCTTGATGTTTAGACGCACTCGACACTTGTAAGTTTATGATATCGTCAAATCCGAATTAGAGGTTATTTTGTGCTCTCCGAGTCAGGGATTCATCTTAACATAAAAAAAATTTTGAGTGGCTCAATAGCCCATTTGTTTTTTTATTTTAAAACGATTTTTTTTAACTTTTTTCAACTCTCTTCACTTGGCTCACTTCCAAACTGCCTATCCTAACCTCAAATATCGCCTTAAAATTGCGCAAAAGAGGACTAGGTATGTGAGGTATGTGAGGTCTGTGAGTTCAACCAGGCGATTAGCTCTAATACTCACAAAGGCATGATAATGTATGTTTTTGAGATCGCCGAATTTAAATCAGGAGTCTGTTTGACGAAAAAAAAGTCTCGATTTCATTCTAATCCCAAAAAAGTAGCTCACGATTGCAAGCGATTCGCAAAATGAGTTTTCTTCATTTCTTTCGCCGACACCGTTTTCTTTCATCCGCAAATGTTCGGTGGAGAGGGATTCTTTTTCACGTCTTTCCTTTTTGGGCATACTCTCTTTTCAGGAAACAACAGTAACCGGTCATCATATTTATATCCCACATTCCTTGGAATCTACGCTCCACATCTTTAAGGTCTTTGTTCATTAGGCATCCTAATTTACGGAAATTTCTGACCATATTAGCAACAACCTTCTTGTAATGAGAACATCTGCCTCGAACTTAATATCGGGCAGTTTTGGAATATGCTCCTCGAGGTACTGAAAAATTCGCCCTCTTTGCCAAGTGCTTTAACAAATTGTTTCATGAGGCCAAGTTTTATGCGAAGCCGTGGAAGCTAGGAGTTTTTAGAAGCCAACAGTGATTTCGCAATGATCTTTTGTTTTCCCCACGCAAAAAGGTTCTTTTTGGCAATTTTTCTCGGGTTTAGTGATTTTTACGATCTCTGCTATCCTAAAAACACAAACGATAAGGGTTTTTTTGGGAATCCCGACTGCTGCCCTAGAACCATCTCTTGGATGTTCAAGTCGCCGCACATTTTCTGCTGATGGGCATCGTAATTTACTTTCTTTAGGACCAATCTGTGACTGGTATTCGCGGTAGTATACCCACTAATTTATAGACTTTTACTGCCATGCCTTCTCGAAATACAGGGGGTTAAATTTACATAACCGGACAAAGCGAGTATAAGCGAGCCCTAACTTCGTTTCTACAAATGAGATTTTAATATTATATGAGTGATTCCTTAATGGGTTTTCATGCTCATTCATTCTATGAAATCTATTTTCTTTCATTTTTAAACTTTTTTTAGTAGTTATGTGGTTATGAGAATATATACAAGAAAAACCCTTCCTCGCGCGCTCGGACAGGTTGCCCAGTCCAGCCGATGGACCGACCGACGTTGTTTCGTTCCAATTCGATTGATTCAAATATACATGTCATCGGTAAATAAACTTTCCAAAAATTAATTTTAGCGATTCTTAATGCATTGAAAATTTTTGAATATAGTTATAAACAAATTAGGGAACAAAAGCAGTTTTTAAGAGAGCGTTCACCCCTCGCCCCTCCATATTGTCTATTTTTTAGGGTTTTCTATGTCTTTTCGTCATTACTGTCACATAAAAGAGACTTATGAAAGGCTTAAATCAATTAACAATAATTTTAACTATTAAAATAAACAAATTATATAGGATTCGTCCTTTCTTTGGCTGGATTGAACTTGGTCTTGTGTATAGCCGAAAAACAAAAGACATCCACGTGCATAGATTTTCATTTGTTTCTCCAATATGAGAATCAAATGAAAATCTATCTACGTGGATGTCTTTTGTTTCTTGGCCTTAAGCAAAACGTTGCATTGCGTTACTCTACTCTGTAAAAATTTATAAATTGTTTATCCTTCTTTTCTGTGATTTTTGTTTATTCAGTTTAGGTGATAAGTTCATTTTCAAGTTTCTTTGCGAATCGCTGCTTTCGAAGCAGAAGGTTACATATTCATAAAAGATTTGTGTACTCACCCTTGCGCCTAAGTCTTGGAGTCGCAGACAAATTATGCCAGAATTCGGTGCATCTGAACGTGACTTTTCCGGAAGTCAATCGAGGACAAAAATTGGCAGAAGAAACTGGAAATTTGGTAATTAACGTGTACGAAGATGACGAGAGTAATTGAAAGATGCCAGGTAAGAAGTATTTCATATCTGTTAAAAAACTAGACGGTACTCGTGAGCTTGTACAGAAGAGACTGATTCTATGCAATCTTTCAGAATTATATGTCAGATTTATAGCCCTAGATGAAAATGTGAAGTTTTGATTTTTGAAATTCGCACAACTAAGACCAAAGCACTGTGTTTTAGCTGGAGCAAGTGAAACTCACAATTTTTGTCTCTGCGTTTATCATGAAAATGTAAAGTTAATTTTGAATGCGATTGATATTAAACATTTAACTGAGGGAATTGATAAAAAATTGTCAGATTATCATGACCGCCTTGAAGAAATCATGTGCAGTGAACCTACTAACGCTTCTCCTGTTAACGAATGCCAATCTTGTCCTGACATTGACAATTTTAAAAAGTACCTGGATGTACCTTTTGGACGTGAGTAGTTTCGACACAGTGACATCTCAACTTTGGCAGAAAATTAATAGAAACACTTTGAATACCGAAATAGCAGACGCTGATGCTTTCGTAGAAGCACTCTGCACTAAACTTAAAAACCTGAAATATCACGCGTTTTATGCGAAGGAACAAGGTTTCTTTCTGAAGCACCTTAAAGTTATACTATAAGAAGGAGAGTAGATAATTTTGCTTGACTTTGCTGAAAATTATGCTTTCATCATTCAATATGCTGCACAATTTTCCCATTGGAATATTCATAACATTTACAGTAATTATTTATTACAAATATAGAAACGTAATAAAGCCTTTTAGCATGGCAATCATCTCAGATTGTTTAAGTCATGACACTGTGGCTGTGTACATATTTCAAAAGCTCATCAACGAGTACCTCAAGAAGAAATTCAGCGTTGTTAACAAAATTTATTATGGAACAGACGGAGCTGCGCAGCTTGTTAAAAATAAATGGCCCTTCATCATGCTTCAAATCTCAAAAAGATTTTTGAATATCTGCAGAAACACATTTCGAGACAACTGCACATGGAAAAGGGCCAGGTGACGGAATTTGTGGACATTTGAAAAGACTTGCGGCAAAAGCTAGCTTTTAGCGCTCAGCACGGAATCCAATCCTAACTGCGATAGAGTGATTCGGACGGGTGAAGAATCATTTAAAGGAAACAGTAATTCTTTTCAGTTCCAAAAAGATCACATAGAGATGACCAGAATTCCAAATAAGAACGCACAATTGCAACTGAAAAAACTTAATTCACAACAGAACATGGTCTGTTTCCGAATACAGTAGAAACAGACTTAAGTTTAGAGAAGCAAACAATGGGCTAGAAAAAGGCGAACTAAAAAAATTATGATGAATTTAGTGCAGCTTCGCTCGAGAATCATGCATAGAAGCAAGTCCTCGGTTGGACTGGCCAACCTGTCCAAGCGCGCGAGAAAGGATTTGGATCTCATTTCTTCGCATAACGACATAACGACATAACTATTTTCAGTCTCAAAATGCCAAACGATATTTTTATCGAAAAACATAAAGCTTCCGTTTAAAAATACTTTTAAAAGTATAACAACTGCCCGAAGAGTACAAAATGTTAAATAAACATTTTTAATGGCAATTTCTTTATAATCAATCAACTCAATCACTCAATCAACAATATGTTTTTGTTCGAAATTTAATTGTTTATATTGAATCTGACCAATTTCTTCATGTATTTGCGGCAGCATTTCGTCACCAATAGGATCGTTACTGCAGGTTTCATATTCATTTATTTGAAGCATTGTTGGAAACTTGCTAAGATCTAATTTTTCATAAAGAAGAAAAGTATTTATTCTCACATATACTCTTCTAAATGCTTCAGATATATCGTAATTTTTTTTAAAATCCTGTGACATAGCATCTTTAAAATTCTCCCAGAGTTATTCCAGGTGATTTGGATGACCGTATATTAAAATACGTAAAAACAAACGTCGTAATTGTGGAGGCATCATCCATATTTCTCCTTCTGTCATTGCAACCGTTTTGATATTTTCAAAACTCGTGGCTCCTTTGATTGTCAGCAGTAACAGTCGCAAATGGCAAGGTTCTACTTAATTTGGCCTAATAGAATACATTCGTCATATAACATTAAATTGGGCTTAACGCTTTTCCCACTTGTGTACGTTTGAACCTTTTTTTTCGTTTTTTAAACAAATAGAGTGCTGGGATCTCTTAATAGCTAAATTTCCTGGCATCCGTATCACGCTGATTTAATTCAAAATATTCAATTAACATACTTTCCCTTTCTAAAGCAGCTCTTATGGCATCATCATTTGCTCCATCATCAATAGTTACGATTTGTTCATAAGCTAAATGTACTGGTAAAAATTAAATAATTTTAATAATGTGTTATTGTAAGGAACTACATACTGGTTCTCTGTCGTGCTTCCGTTAGGACGATGATAAGTACCTGTGTGCCTGCGCCGATAAGTTGAGAATACATTCTCATTCATTGTTGTTTTTACTTTTCATGGGTATCGTTCAATAAGTCACGTTAAATTTCCGGCGGATCAGGTAAAGGGTCAAGGGCGACTTTTCCATGAGTGCAACAATCACTAAAGGAATTTTTTTATGAGCTACTTTTTCAGGAACAAAATGATTAGCATTGCAATGAACACATAAGACATTCATGGGTCCAATAAGTTGTTCTTTGATATCTTCAGTTTTAATATTCTGGTTCTTTTCAGTGCAAGCTGTAATAAGAAAACAGTTTAATGAACTGGAATTATTTCGATCATTGATTGTAATGTTAATTGGACCCGAGAAATGAATATAAGGATTGGTTCTCGAAATGTTTCAAATTATTTGAACATTGTTTGTATTAGTGGCACTTGAAGCTTTTGGGATAAACAAAAACCGTAAGATAAGAATATCCTATGAATCCTATTCTAATCAGGACACTATTAAAATTCCCTAAAGAGTCATCTAGCTTATTTTCAAACCAGTTTTTTATATAATTTTATTAACTTTGAAAGATAAATGTGTATTAGGTTTGTGCCCGCAAAAATAAATGTGAAGTAAGACGTCGGTTCTGAAATTTTCGTTTTATTATTAAAATATTCAATTTTAACCCGAAGTACAATATTTTTAAAGCTTACGCTCTGTTATGCCTTAATATTAAAAAATAATAATTTAATATAATATTTATTATTTTATATGTAAAAGAAATATTGGAATATTCCGTGAAACGTATTTCAGAACTATTACTTTACTGCATAATTCTGATAGGGCTTTTTCTCATTCACAATCACATCCTATTTTATATGTAAACTTTAGTTTTTCTTTTACATAAAACTACTGTATATCTCATTTTTCGTTAATATAATCATACAAATCCTAAAATTACAGAATAATGCACTAATGCAGTCGTAATACTGTGAAAGTTGAATCTGAACCAAAAAAGTGAAAATTAATTGAATAAAATGTGATGCACTTATGCAGTTGTAATAATGTGAAAGTTTAATCTTAATTCAAACTAAAAATCAAATGAAACCTGAATAAAATAAGATCTTACAAACATAAGAATGTTCAATTTCCATAATCCTTTATGAATGTCATTATTTCAGTAATATTTAATCAGATTTCATCTTCTGTAAAAAAGAGAATTAGAGGAATTTGCAGGAAATTAAAAATATAAAAAAATATTTTCTATATTAAATAATTCATTTTAATCACCTTTTGGTCCTAAACGTCTTTAACTTTCTCGTCAATATAATTTTTTGACTCACAAACTCTATTTAGAGCTGAAGGAAAGCCTTCTGTCTTTGGTTTTGGTCTGAGAATTGCTATTTTCAGCTGCCGAGGTGTTGCATATCTGCAACTTTCAGGAAAGAGCTCCTCGGTAAAATCATATCCATGTGTCCTTTTAATTCAATATAAACCCCCCTTTGTAATTTGTCATCTGGAATAAAGGAGACGATCTGTACGTATAACCGGTGCACCTGATGAGCCACTACTCTACTGCCATAGCTTGTGTGACTGAAGTTTTTGTACACATATCTATTTCTTTAAGTATTGCATTACGGTGAGGCCCGTGAAAAACGATTTTACTGAAGGTTTGGACGTGTAATTCGTTGGAACAAATTTTATCGTTCGGATTGCTGACCGCCGATAGGCTACGCCTATCGAACCTCTTGTGACTTCCAAAATCTGCAAAATTAATAAGCATGTTTGATTTTAAATTATGTATATTATTATTATTATTATGGGCCCACTATCCATCCCACAGTTACTCACGGTCGCGAACGCTGCAAGTGATTAGTAGATTCGTTGGTGTCAGTCGCTGTTTTGGAACTCTCTATCCTGCTTGCGCATTCGTCATAATTC
>JAAAKG020008575.1:0-21194 GCA_010014905.2 Druon quercuslanigerum
TATATATATATATATATATATATATATATATATATATATATATATAATATATATAATATATATATAATATAGTACATGAGGTAATGTGGCACGTCAGGTCTCCATTTTTGATTAGCGTAGTACATAGGCGTAATATGGAACATGGGGTAATGTGGGACATATGGTAAATTAACAAATATGATCAACGTTTTTGGTTAGAACATGATATTTAGTTCAATATCGTACTCTCATTTCCAAACAAATCCTTGATTCCGAAAAAGTGGCAGCAATGGCATCGGGATCTTTTTATAATACCGAGAGATTAATTCTGAATTGAAGATATAAATTTTTATCCATTATAAAAATACTGCGCTTGCTTTCCTTTTCTATGATTTCAGATATTAGATAATGTCAAATACACCAATATTATATTTTAATTTAAAAATAGCCTTGGATAAAAAAAAAATCGCGCGCGTATTTATTCTCTAATGATTAAAAAAAATGAAGTGAGTAAAGTAGAAGCATGAATATTTTTTGACAAACAATTATCGCATATACGTGTTAATTTCAGCGTGAAAATAAATTGAAGGATACCACACCATTGTGGCCCAATACGGGCCATGGAAAATCGATTGACGAAAACAATTAAATGTGAAGTGGCGAGCGCTGCAGCAATTACATCATTACAGTTGATTACGTATTGCCAAAGTGAATAACAATCTGACTCTGCAAACTATATTGTTTAAACATTGCTGAGTTTCCTGGTTTTTTTTTAATTTATCATTCCTTTGTCGTCTATATTCGAGAGTGGAGTTACCCGCGGAATTCAATTTGGGAATATTGGACGCACCGGGAAAAATGTAGGCCACAAGTATTACGGTTATGCACCAAAAAGTAGGGTAAAAGGGGACTCCATGTGACATAGAGGTACAGAATAATGCATCAGAAATCACGTGTGCTGGTGGAAGAAAAACGCTGCTTCATAGATGAATGTTGGTGTTTTAAAATAATGCTAGCAGTAAATGCACGTGCAGGAAGCGCAAGTTCACGTTTCTAGAATCTTCTTTCGTAACGTGAAAAATATGAATAATTTTAAAATGTATTATTAAACCACAGTTTCTTACTCTTTTACACCTATTTCAGTGAAAAGATTAAGGTTTTAACATTTTTTATCCGAAAATTAAGCATATAAATGTATTCAAATATTTTAAAATTTCAAGGAATTCAAACTAAATTAATTATACTAAAACATTCAATCTTTTTTTTTAACAATTTGATCTTCAATATAGAACTTTGAAAAGTGTTCAATAATTGGATATGTTATTATAAAATAAAAAAAAAATGGTTTTAATAATACTGTAAATGCGTTTTTATTAGATAGTATTATTCATCTATTTTTCTACACAATTTTGATTAAACTGATCCACTCAATTGCAGAAATAAAAATGTATTGAATTGGTTTCAAATTTTTCCTCTTAACAGCTTTTTTGTTGCTCCTGTAAAATAATATTGACTGGATTTAGCACTGTTGAAAGCGCATCAAATTTAAAACTAATATATTTAATGATTTTGAGTTGACAACTTTCTAAATTTAATTTATGATTTTAGATCTAAATTTTAGATAAGGTAATTTCGAATGAAATGAAAAGGAAACGAACTTTTATCACTTCTATATAAAATAATAATTTCTTAGAAAAGACATTAATAAAACAAAATAAATAAAATATAAAAAATATAAGCAAATAGAAATAAAAAAATAAAAAAAAAATTTATCATAACCTGTGATATTAGACCTTTTTGATCTTCAAGTTCTTTAAAATTTCAATGATTTCACGTAAATATTAATCGTTATTTAATTTTTACCTATACTTAAAAAAATTTAAACATTTTAATTTCAATTAAATCGTTAAAACTAATGACTGTTTATTGATTCAAAACTTTCAAATTGTTAATTATAATTTTCAAAATTCAACCGTTTTAATTTTAATTTCAGTAGCAAAACTTATTAAAGGTAAACCTTTAAAACTTTTTTTTTTAATGGCAATCTTTTTAATTTAATGAAAAGAAACGTGTATTATTTATGAAGAAAATCGTTTAAATTCAAATAGTTCAAATTTTTAATTTTTAATCAGCAGCTCTTTTAATTAAAAATTTCAGATTAAAAATTTTTAAATTGAATGCTTTCAAATAAAAATATTGAAAAAATACAATTTGAAATCGTTAAAATATCAATATTTTGAAACTTGTTTCATTTTTTAAATTAAAGAAATAGAAATTTTATTATTTCCAATTAAAAAAGATCACAATTGATTAATTGAAAATTCGAAACTTTTTATTTTTTTAAATTATATTTAAAATTTGACAATTAAAAACTAAAAACTAAATACATTGTTTCGAAGTCAAAGCGTCCGAATTTCGAGAATTATAAATTTTTTATTACATTAAAAAATTATAATTCAACATAAAAATTCAGCAGACAAGTTTTCCTAATGTCAGAAACAAATTCACTATCATTTTTACCCTACAAGATGGAAATATTTTCAATCATAAACCTCTGAAATTAAATTATTGTAAAAACACGTTTCAACCAAAAAATAATAACAAAAAAAAACATAATAAATTTTTAATTGTTAATTATATGTTTCTAAAAAGAACAATTTTAATTTTAGTTGCAACAATAAAACTTCTACGGTTATCAATAATATTAAATTTTCCAATTTTTAATTATACTCTTCAGAATTTGAACATGTGCATTTTAATTCCTAATCTAAAACTTATGAAAGGAAAAAATTGAAAATACAGCGATCAACATAAAAATTTAGAACTCTAAAATTTTAAAGTTTTAAAATTAAAAAACTATTATTCATTCTACATTCTGCTGTAAACTCGTCTGTTTTGGTAGAACACAAATTTTTTTGATTAAAAATCAAGCATTTTGTTAAAAAAATCATCTTTTCAGAATGCAAATTCAACACCTTCGTTGAAAGTAAAACTACTTTCTATAATGTTTAATTTTTTGTTTAAAAATTTATATTAGAAAAAAAAAATTTTAAACTTAAAATTCAACTATTTTGCTAAATATTTATTTTATTTTGCTGAAAATTCGTCTTTGCTTGCAGAAAATCTTATTTCGAGTATTTTTTTTTGAAGAAAAGCTAATTAGGTTGCCAATTAGGTTTATAAAATATTGTTCAAATTCGACTACAGGTAACAGTGTAATTTATTTTTACTTTTTGATTTGAATTTTTATATGCATTGACAGATTATAATTAGTAACATTTTAGCAAATAACAATTTTTTATCATTTTTATGGTCAATTCTAAATGAGCCATTTCTCAGAAGAAATTTCCAATTTTATTTCAAACCAAGAAAACACTTAAGAAAGTTTATTACGAAAAGTCGATGACCACAGAAAACATTTTCGAACTTCTCTAAAAGGTTCGAACAAGAAAGGACATCGAAAAAGAGAAAATTGCCCTTCTTTTAACTATATTTTAAGAGTTACGTAAGAAATAGTTGAGAATTTAAAAGTATAATTAAACTCCTTTCACCGCTTTTGGAATAGAATTACAAATTGTGTTAGTGAATCCCTAAAAAATTTAAATTTTTTAATTTAAGCATTATTAAAATTGTAAACATCCGATAAACTGCATAATATTGATTGAAATTATTTTTATAAAACAGAAAAGTATACAATTCATAAAAAGAGACATAAAATAATAAAATATAAGAGGCAGAACAAACGATAAAATTTCTGACAAAGGTTTTTCTTTCAATTTATTATTATAATATAATTTATTCAATATAATTTTTTTATGTAATTATAAAGATAAGGAATTTTTTGCACCATTAATTTTTTTAATCAAAATTTCGGAATAAAGAATTTTATTTCATGTCAAAATTGATTTCTGTATGTTTGAATCATATCCTTTAGAAAAAACAGTTTTAATTGTAAATTATTTTGTAATATTAAATAGATTCATAAATAATTTCAATTTTGAGAAAATTGAGACATTTTTAACAAAAGTTTTTTCTAAAAAAATGTTTTCCGCATTTCTGGTAAAATTTTAAATGATCCTTTATTGTAAAAAGTTCATTTTAAACGAAAATTAACAAACTTTTTTGAACATTTGAAATTAACTATTAACATTTCGAAAACAAATTTAGATAATTTTGAAGGAAAATTGTTCCGTTTCACAAGATTAAAAATTGTATCAATAATTCGAGTGAGTTTAAATCATATTTAGAAGTTTTTAAAAGATTCAAGAATAATATAAAATTTCAAAAAATTACAAAAAATTTGAAAGTAAATGTATATTTTTTTAACATTTAGATAAACAAGTGAACAGTTTTTTTAAAAATTTCGAAAAGTACCAAGAAAATAATTTTTTCAGAAGATTCTTACGAAAATTTAAAAGGATTTTTTATTTTTTTAAATTAATTTTAAGAGAATATTTAAAAAGATTCCTAAAAAGCTTTAAAAGATTTTACTAATTATGGGAAAATATACAGGGAAATATAAATGTGATTTTTTTAATTTTGGCGTATTTTTAAAAAACGGATGAAAAATTCTAGTTATATTTTTAAACATTTAAAAGTTTTATTCAGCTTAAAAATATAAACAAATCATTTTAAATTTAAAATTATTTTAAATAATTTTAAACAAAATGTATATTTTGGAAGATTTAAAAAAAATTTAGATGCTTTTTCAGAATTTTGATACTCCTTAAGAGAATAAATAAAATTTCTTATGATTACTGGAAAAATGTAACAAAACTTTAAAAAAAAGATTATTTAAAGATCAGCTAAAAAGATTTCTAAAAAAATGTACATAGACTTAAAAAAACATTTTCAATTATTTTCAAAATTGTGAAAAAAGTATCAGGCAGAATTTTAGACGATTTTTTAATTTTTCTATTCAAAAATAAAACTAATCATCATAAAACATATTCAGAAAGCCTAAATCTTTTGAAAAGATTAAAAAATAATTTGAATTTTGAAAATATTTAAAAAAATCAAAACAAAATGTAGATTATGAAAGATTTCGAAGAAATGTAGAAGATCGTTAAGCACTTTTACCCGCTTCAGGAGAATAAAAATATTTCTTATGATTCCTGGAAAAATTGAAAAAAATTCATTTAAAAAAATAGATTTCAAGGAAATATCTAAAAAGATTTCTGAAATTGTCAAAGAAGAATCTGTAAGATTTTAAGGAGATTTTTTTTATCTTGCAGAAATAAAAAGAAATTAGGAAAAATTCGAATAATTTCATATAAAATTTTAAAAAGCCTTCAAGAGACAAAAATGGAATATAAATTAAATTTTTTTTAAGATTTCAAAAAATTTAAGAAGAACTGTAGATTGTTGAAGATTTAGTAGAAAAAGTTGGAATTTTTTAGAAAATGTTGAAATGTTCTAAGAGAATAATTTTTTTAAAAGATTCCTACGAAAATTTAATACGATTTTTTATTTCGAAAAATCCATTATAAGAAAATATTTTAAAATATTTCCAAACATTAGCAAAGATTTTTAAAATGTTGACAAAAGAATTAGGAAAAAATTTTGCTCAATTAAAAAAATGCATTGAAAAGTAAAATCATTTTAAAAAATAAGAAGAATGCTTCAAAGCTTTTTGAAACTTAACAAATCATTTAAAATATGAAAATATTTTTTAATATTTTAAACAAATTTACATTTTGGGGGAATTTGAAAAAAGTATAGAAGCTTTTCAAAAATGTTGACAAGCTTCAAGACAATAACAAAATTTTCTACGATTCGTGAACATTTGAAGATAATTGTTGTTATTTCGCAGAATTTTTAAAACATTCAAAAAAAAATTCAAACTATGCTTAAACATATTCGGTAGGTTAGATGTTTTGGAAAAATTTGAAAAATAATTACATATTTAAAACCACTTCTAAAAATTTAGAACAAAATGTAGATTTTTGAAGTTCTAGAAAAAAGCTTATAATATTCTTAGGAACTTTAAGTGGTTTGAAGAGAATGAATAAATCTTCTTAAGATTTCTGCGACACTTTTAGATGATTTTCTATTTTGAAAAAAACATTGAAAAAAACTTTTAAAAATTTCAGAAGATTTAACAAGTGTCAACAAAATAAATCTCAAAGAATTTATAATAATTTTTTCATTTTGAAAGTTTTTTCCAAATTTTTTTCAATTAATGATGCTATTTAATGAATAACAATAATAATTATATTGATATAATAAAAATGTAATAACACATGGAACAAATTTTCTTTTTACAGAATATGGTACATGGGTTTGTGTTGGATTTTACGAGGGTTAAAGAGGCAACAACAATTAACGGATCGCCGATCACGATGGCTAAAAGAAAAATATCTTCAGCTTTTTTTCGAAGAGGGATGTTCAGAACCAATGACTGCGGATGCTATTCGAATTTTTGGTGGACGTGATTGGTCCGTGACTGAAAGTATTGGAACTTTGTCTCCTACTGGTAGTAGTACACTCAGAAGACGAAATGTGAAAGGGAAGAAGACCAAATCCATCGGGAATATTCACGCCATGACAAAGGTGATTAATTGTTATTATTCTTATTATTATAATTTTTTTTTGACTGTTTAATCTCAGCCCCGTAGCAATTGGGTTAAAAAACTGACTTTATTAGAGGTACTCGCATTAATCTAGATATTTTGCCAGCGGAGAAGAAATCTGCAGAAAAACACCCCCCGAATGCAAAACGTTCCAAATCAAACAATTTTAGATTACGTAAAATTAAATAAGGGAGAATATTTTGAATCTAATAAAAAAAAATTAAATCTGTATCATTTTTAAAAAAAGTTTAAAACTGAACCATTTGAAATAAAAAAATGAAGTCAGAAGCTCTCAAACTTAAAAAACTTAAAAATTTTTTATGTTTGGCGATCAAATTGAAAAATATTGTTTTTAATTAAAGTTTCTTGAAACCGAGTGATTTCGGATTAAAATTTCAAAACAAAGTACAATTTAAAGAAGTAAAAAATCAAGTATCTTTAGATAAGAAATTTCAAAATTAGATTATTTTAAAAACTGAAAGGAATTCAAATTGAAAGAGTTCAACATTGAATAATTTAAAATTGAAAACTTTTAAATTTAAATAATTTTCTTTTTAAGGGAATAAAATTTCAAAATTTGAAATTGAAAAATCAATTGTATGTTTCGAAGTCAAATTCATCGTTATTTTTACCGTTGAAAATGGACAAGTTTTGAATCATAAGCATTTAGAATAGGATTATTATAAAAAAATCTTAATATTTACCAGTTTTTTAAATTATAAAACATTAAAAATAAAAAATTACTGCTATGTTAGATTGGAAATTATAAGAATCTAAAAAAATTATTAGATACCAAGAATTGTGTTAATAATACTTTTTTATACTTAAACCCTTTAAAATGTAAAATTTTTTTAAGTAAATTGAAATGGCTTGAAGATTAATAATTTCAAACTTTTACATATTTGTAAAAGCTCCTAAATTCATACATACTAGCAGCGAAATAAATGGAAAAAAATGTTAATCGAAAACTATGACAATTGACAAACTTTAATTTTTATTTATTTTTATTTTAAACAAAAAAATTTTAAAATTTCCAATTTCAAATCTTTTAATTTTTATCACTTTATTCAGATTTAGTATTCATTCTTAAAATTTTCCAATAAAATATTTTTCAATTTAAAAATTAAGTTTTAAAAATATTTAATTAAAAATAGGAAAATTGTTCGACAATAAATTACAATTAAAAATTTTGTTAAATACAACTAAGATTAATATAAGTAAAAAATCTCAAACAATCAAATTTCGGACATAGTGTAATTTCAAAACAAAAAAAAATCGAAATAGAAACATCCCAAAATTATAAAATTGTCGAAATAAAAGAATCCTGAATTTTGAAGATTCTCGAATGATAAAATTCCTGATAGTTTGCAACACTACTGATTTTGACATTTTTTAAATAATAATAATTACAAAAAAAATCCCAGTGTATAAAAAATTGTAAAATTGCTTTTAAATGAAACTGACTAAAATATTTGAATTCATCACAAATGAAATACATAGATCAAAAAAAAAATTTTAATGTTTAATTTCTTTAAAACTATTATGAGAATATTTAATTATTTTATTCTCAATAAATAATTCAATTTAAAAAAATTAAAGTCTCACTTATTATCTTTTGAACTAATTTTCAAGGCATTCAATTTAAAACTGTGGCTTAAGACGATCTGAAGGTACCGCAGCCTACCTGGCCCCTCGGCGACCTTTTTTCTATTCAGAGCTGGGCTGGATCTCGAAGCGCTTCATTTTCGAATTTTAATTTTTAAATACTATGTCTAGATGTAGAATTTCATTTCGCATCTTTTTTCCTCTAGGCAAAAAGTTGTAGCTTTTTTAGTTTTCTAATTAAAGCTAAGAAACTGCTTTTTTTTGGAAAAATAAATTTTAATTCGTTTTTCGCTTCAACTCGTCCTCATTCAGTCAGTTTTGAGTATTTTTTAATACAATTTTATGGGGATGAAGTTCGAAATGTCCTTTGACTAATAGAGTAAAAAGAATTCAAAAATTTATTTAAGAAAAATTGTTGTCAATTTTTTCGTGATTCGTGGCGCTTATCGGACTTCGGTAACTTCCAGCGTTTCGTTTATCGAGCGAATTCTGAGCAGCAAAAACCGCCCAGCGAGAAAGTTGTTAAAGACAGTACAAAGAAGTTTTCAAAAAAATGTTAGCTGAATCAGATTAATATTCAAAAAATTATTAACGTCTTAAGTCGACAGCGGCTAGGAGACTCGCGCGCGTTGTATAAACAGTCTTACATTCGATTCATAATGCAGTTGGCCGACGCCAAGAATAAAAGCTAATCAAGTAATTAGGTAATATTAAAGTATTATGCATAAATAATTAATATTAGATAATTTAAAATAAATTATGTTTTTAATATTTTGCACAATAGAATGGTTATATTTTTTTGACAAATCTGACAAAAAGTATATAATCTCTGACTTTTTTCATTCAACCAATTTGAAGCCTTGAAAAAATCGCGGAATTAAGAATGCTGTGAATTTCATGAATACTTTGATATTACCTGATTACTTAATTAGTTTTTATTCTTGGCGTCGGTGAACTGCATTATGAATCAAATGTGAGACTCTCTATACACCGCGCACGCGAGTCTCCTAACCACTGTAGACTTAAGACGTTAATAATTTCTTGAATCTTAATCTGATTCGGCTAAAATTTTTCAGAAAACTTCTTTCTACTGTCTTTAACCACTTTCTCGTTGGGCGTTTTTTGTTGGTCAAAATTTGCTCGATAAACGAAACGCTGGAAGTTAGAGAAGTCCGATAAGCGCCACGAATCAGAAAAAAATTAACAAAAAATTTTCCTTAATTATTTTTAAAATCTTTTCGTTCTATTAGCCAAAGGACATTTCGAACTACATTCCCTAAAATTTTTATATAAAAATCCTAAAAACTGACTGAATGAGGATGAGTTGAAGTGAAAAACGAATTAAAATTTATTTTTGCAAAAAAGGCAGTTTCTTGGCTTTAATTAGAAAACTAAAAAAGCTACACCTTTTTGCCTAGAGAGAAAAAGATGCAAAATGAAATTCTACATCTAGATATAGTATTTAAAAATTAAAATTCGAAAATGAATTTTGAAAGCTTTCTCTAAGTAACGCACAGGGCAACGTGCCTTCGCCACGACCTCCATGGTGGGGCGCAACAGAGTTGATACACTAATACCATTTAAATGGATCCCTGCAACATAATGCAGAAGGTGCTGGTGGAGAGCCGAGGGGCTGAGAGGCCAGGTAGGCCACGGTACCTTCAGATCGTCTTAAGCCAAAACTATTTATTTATAAATCCATTAAAATATTTTTTTTCTGATATTCCACAATTTTTAAGAATTTAAAAAAACGAGACAATGCTGCACATATAAAATTGGAATCAAACAATTTCGAATATTTCAATCAAAAATATGAAAATTTCATTTTAGGCTGAGTAAGATTGAAACCAAACAATTTAAAACATTTTAATCTGTAACTCCTCAATTTAAAACTGACTATCTATGTTTTTAATATGAAATTTTGGAAGAATAAATAGCTGAATTGTCCTGACTTTCCAAATATTAGAATTTAAAACTAAAAAATTGTCAAATTGTAAACTTCCAAGGCTTAAACAATTTTAAACAAAATATTTTCGAATTTAATCTTTTAAAGAAAAAAGAAATCGAAATTTCAGAAATTGTTAATATGATAAATGTATTAATAAGTATCATATCTTGTAGTATTAAGTGATATTGAAAGTGATTGTATGGTTTTTTTTACGAAACAATTTTATTACTTTGAACATTAATAATTCTTTAAAATTAAAAATGATATGAATGAATTCAAAATTAAAGCTATAACAAATAAATAATTCTTAACTTGGTATAAAAATTAAAGGATTCTTACATAAATATCTTGAAACCAAGTCATTAAAAAAATAAATTATTTTAAAATTGTGCTTACTATTTTTAAAATCCATTCACTTAAATATAAAGTGCAAAAATAATAAGGTGAAACTCTACAATACAGCATTTCCATGCAATTGGAACAATTTCATATTGTTGTATTAGAAGATTATCCTTAATAATTACTCTCAATTAACTTTCGCTTTATTCGCGAATTTAAATTAAATCCATTTCAAACAGAATGTACACTGTGCAATTGTTTATTCTCTCTCTGTGAAAATTCATCTGGTAATGGATATTGGTTTTTAAGGGGATGAACTACGACACTCTAACTGTGATAAATATTTAAGGAAAAGGTTTTACATTCTTTTAATGTACCGTATCTAATTTAAAATGCTCTGAAATGAATTGAAATAAAAAAATTTTATTTGGAGACTGGAATAAATCACCTTAAACCCTATTATTTAAAAGATTTAAAGCGATCTATACTATTACAACGATTTATTAATTTATATTATGTATTTGGTAGGCACTTCAATCATCTTCTGATATGCAAATTTAACTTAAAAAGAAATTAAATTTAAAAACATGAACTGTTCAGATTTTTCTTCTATTTTTACCTATTTTGGATAAATATTTTTAATAATAACATTTAAAAAGTAAAAAAAGAATTTTCACGAATACATATATTTTTTAAAACAAAAGTAGTCATCACTTTTAGAAAATTATTAATTAAACCGCTTGAAATGTAATGCACACACGCATTATACTCAAGTGATTCCTAAAAAGCAAGAAAAACATAAACTACCTATTTCTTAAAAATAATTAATTGCAAATTTAGAATGGTCATTAATAATATTGCTTTAGTTTCGGCAACAAAAATTATGCAGCGAAATTTAAAGTTGAAAAACTTAGAGTGAGTTATTTGTTTCTCGACTATCAAGGAAGATTTTCGGAAATTTCTAGATCGATTCATTAAAAATTGAAGCAATTATTTATTTCATAAGAAAGTCAGTTTTTAATGAATCGGCATGAAAATTCGTAGAAATCTCACCTGAGCAGTGAGAAACAAATTCTTTGGTTGAAGTTTTCTCAACTTTCAACTTTACTCGATACTTCCTGCCGGTAAAACTAAAAAAATAGGGTTAAGAAACGGTCTTAATTTAGAATTGCAATTAAACAAGAAACAGCTTTAGTGTATTTTCTTTACTTTCAGACATCCCTTTTCTATCTTTGTTGACTAATTTTTTTTCTAATTCATCTCTTTCTGTAGAAATTTAATATTTTTTGGTTAAAAATGCAGCTGTCTGGATCAAAGTTAATCCAGTTTGATTGAAAATCAGCTTTTTTGTCAAAAAATTAAATTTTTTTTAAAGAAAACTCGTATTCTCGGCTCAAAAATTCAACAAGTTGGTTGAAAATGTATGTATTTTAATAAAAGCTTATCTTTTTTAGTTTAAAATTAATTTTTAATTTAAAAATTTAAATATTTGGTTGAATATTCATCTCCTTTATTTAAGAATTTAAGTATCTTATTAGAAGTTCGTTTTCGTTGGTTTAATCAAAATAACTTTTATTTTAAATTAAATACATTTTTGTGAAATACACTACGGTTGGAAATTATGAGATCGATTGACGCAAGCACTATTAAAAATTACTTCTGGCTTTCAACCACGATAACTCAGCAAAAAAAATGATAGGGCATTTTAAGAAAAACAGTTGGAAAGCCTATAAAATTCCACGTCTAGTATTGTGAAACAGACTTTTTTGATCTGCTGAAGAGAATACAGCACGTGATAAGTTTAAAAAAACATTATAGATTTTCTAAAATTTTGTACCTCGACTTTAACTTTTAGTATGACCTATGAAAATTGTTGAAAAAATCTGAAAATTATGCGAAATGTAGAGTGAAATTTTATCTTTAATTTAAGTCAAAGAAACTTAAAAAATCTTCACCGTTCCCCGAGATACGATTAAAAATGTTCAATTGCATCTGAGTTGAGTTTTAGTTGACGATCACGGCTCTCGGCCGCTCTGCTGCAAGCCTCCTTCGTTGAGGCAGGACCGAATACGCCACGCACAGAGGTGACAATCCTCTCTTATACTTTTGATTCTGCTCATCAGTAATTCTTATTTTAAATTATTGTAAACTTTAAAATTATTAATTTTTGTTTAATTATTCACAATTATTTAAATTCAGAATTATCCCCATATTAAAGAATAAAAAAATAATGAAAAGTTTTTTTTATTTCTTAAATTTTTTATCAACTAGAATATTAATAAAAATTGTAGATATATTGTTACGGGAGTAAACTATTTTTCAAACAAATAATGCAGCTAAGTTATATGTAAATTATTTATATCAAAATTACTTAAAAATATTTAATGTGAATAATAATGGAATTTCCAAAATAAATTAAATACAAAACAGTGCGTAGGTGTAATGAAAATTCTATTTTTAACTTCTAATAAATAGTTTATTATTTTCCCTTTCAAAAACATTTTTCTTACACAAAAAACTCGCTCATTATTTAATTTTTCGATGATCAAAATTGCAAAATAAAGCCCCGATCAAGCACCACCTCTGTGCGTGGCCTATTCGGTCCTGCCTCAACGAAGGAGGCGAGCAGCAGACCGGCCGAGAACCGTGATCATCGACTAAAACTCAACTCAGATACTATTCAACATTTTTTATCGTATCTCGGGAACCGATAAAATTTTTTTAAGCTTTTCTGACTTAAATTAACGATATCATTTCAGGTTCCATGTCGTACAAGTTTCAGATTTTTTCAACAATTTTCCTAGGTCATGCTAAATGTTGAAGTCGAGGTACAAAATTTTAGAAAATTTAGAATTTTTTTTAAAACTTATCACGTACTGTATTCTTATCAGTAGATCAAAAAAAATTTGTTTCACATTACTAGAGGTGGAATTTCATAGGCTTTCTAATTGTTTTTTTTTTAAATTCCCTATTATTTTTTTCGCTGAGTTATCGTGGTTCAAAGCCAGCAGTGATTTTTAATAGTGCTTGCGTCAATCAATCCCATAATTTACGACGGTAGTGTATTAACTAATAAATTTTTTGTTAAAAATTAATAATTTTATGTTGACAATTCCACTGATTGGTTGAAAGTTGAAATGCTTTCCTAAAAGCTAATTTTTTTGTTGGAAGATTCTTGATTTTAGTTGAAAATTCGTTTTTTGTAAACAGCTATTTTTTCTAACTAAAAATTTTACGCTCAAGTTAAATATTTATTAGATTAATTGAAAATTAACTTTTTTGTTTAAAATTCAACTATGTGGCAAAAATTTAAACTGTTCTGTAAAAAAATTATTTTTTGTACTGAGAATTAATCTCTTCTATGCCAATTTTACGAACCTATTTTTGGTTCAATATTAATCTTTGTTTGTTTAAAAATCGATGGTTTGGTTAAAATATTTTGAAATCCAGTATTGCATCTATTGTTCGAACTACTTAGTTAAAAATTTACGTAATTTCTTAAAAATTCATGTTTTTAGTATAAACCTTTTCAAAGTTGAAAATTCAAAATTTTGATTAGAAATTCATGTATTTTGTTGAAAACTCGTTTTTCTTTTAATAAAAAATAAATGTTTTAGACTGAAAATTGGACTATTTTGAAAATTCAACTTTTCGTAGAAAATTCAAATATTATCTTCAACATTTAATACTTTGGTAGAAAATTTAACTATATCGTACAACATTTAAATGTTTTATAGAAAAATCATTTTTTTAATTAAAATTAAACAACACCTTTTTTGGCTATTAATTAAATTTTTTTAATTTAGGAATTTAACTATTTAGTTAAAAATTTGTGTATTTTGTTTAAAATTCGCCTTTATACGGTAGAAAGTTAATCTTCTGCGTTAAAACTTAGTTTCCCTTTAAATAAAATTTTTTTAACTGAAAATAGAAATAGTTTGTTAAGCATTCAATTAAACTAACTTTCTTGTAGAAGACTCACATACTCTCGGGTTAAAAATTCAACTTTTTTGTAGAAAATTTGTCTTTTTGACTAGAAAATTCAAAAATTTAGTGGATAATATACCAATCTGCTACAAAATGAAACTATTTTGTACAAAATTCAATTTTTATATCAAATATTAATTTTCTTTAATGAAAATTTAACTATTCCATTTTTTGTTAAAAAATCATATTTTTAGCTTTAAAATTCAACTATTCAGTTAACAAAACTTTTGAAATGAAAAATTATAAATTGAATTTTTTTTTTTATTTAGACTCCTATTACTTTCACTGTTTAAACTACTTAATTAAACATTTATTTATTGAAAATTTGTATTTTTTTGTAGAAAATTAATCTTCTTGTTCCAAATTCAACTATTGGATAAAAAATGTATGTATTTTGTTGAGAATTCAATTAATTCCTAGATAATCTATGTCTTTTGTTGAGGATTTTTTTTTTGCAGAAAATTCCTTTTTGGCTCAATTTGAGTACTTTTAATTTTAACAAAATAATTTCTTGGTTACAATTCTATTATCTTTTTCTGTTGTTAATTTTGTTTTTCGCAAATTTACCTACTTGGTTGAAAATAAATCTGTTTCATTCAAAGATTCAAGTATTTCAAGTCAATTCAAGTAAATTCTTCAATTTTGAAAGACTGCCAACTTGTCTTGAACATCAAATATTCTTCATTTTTTAATACTCAAAGTGCCAGTATATTTTCAAAAATTAATAATTATTTAATAATCACAATAATTAAAAAAAGTTTTTTTTATCCAAGTGTTTTAATTTCAAATGGTTTTATTGTTTAATTGTTTAATTTTTCAAAACTGGATTTCAATATTCTTTTAATGAAAATGTACCCTTCAAAATTAGGATCGAAAATGGTGCACTTCTAATTTAAAAGATTACTAAACATAAAAAAAATGTATTGAAAATTCAAATTATGCATGTTCAATGGAAAGTTTAGCCATTTAATTTTTCCGATAACCGAATTGCAAAATAAAAATAAAATTTGAAAGCTGTGAAACATTGAACTTAAATTATAAACCTTTTTAATTATATGAAATAAGATCATTATTCCTGTTATTTTCTTAAAGCATATTTAATAAATGAAGTCTAAAATTAAAAAATTCAGATAGCCATTTATGTTATCAATTAATGTGTTAAAAATTAATTTGTTTGATTATAGATACATCATTTTTAATTAAGATTTGATTTTTAATATAAAAAATTAATAACCTATCTTGAAAAGTTCCCGTTTTTGATAAAAATTTAACTCCTAGGTTCTAAATTAAACTACTTCCTCAACATTTTATCCTTTTTATTAAATATTAACCTAATTTAATTGTAAATTTTAATTCTTGATTAATAATTGATGCATTTTGTTAAAAAAGATATTTTTGTAGAATACTAATATTCTATATTGAATATTCAACAACTTTGTCAATTAAAAAATTTCAATGAGGATTTATTATTTTAATTGAAATAATTAAATTATTTGATTTGAATAAACAAGTTGAAATAAAAATTTTTATTGAAGCGGAATTAAATGGAGTTTTTACGAGTTGTTTAATTTATTTATTAAATTTTAATTAATACGGCCGGACTAAATTGGGTAGAAATCAAGCCCTGTGGCGCACAGTTCGGCGATTTAAAAAGCAAAATTTTACTGATTTGTTTTTTAAGTTGAAAAATGAAGAAAAAACATATTTTTTAGTATATTTTTTTGCTGATCGCGAATTTCAAGAATTGTTATGAACAAATTAATGCATAAATTTGACATTAGCTGCATTTTCGGTGTTGGAATGCATTATTTTTATACTGATTTTGTCGCTGAATCACGTTTTAAACCAAAAAAAATTTTATTTTGTACAGAATCATTTCATTTTATCTCTAGCTTAATATTTTCATATAAGATATTACTAATTAATAGCAATTATGATTGGCATAAGGAATTTTTCCAAATAATTATAATTGTTTTAATAAAATTTACTCATATCGTAATTTAAGCAGGAAATGTTTCTTTTCTACTAGATCTTTCCTTTTTCTTTAGAATTAATCAATAATAATTAATATTGACCATCAATTTTCATTATTTAATTGTTATAAAAAAATTCGCTTACATCGTTTTTTTAAACATGAAAGATTTTTATTTTCTCAACAAGAAAATTTATCTTTTTGTGTTAGACTTTAACCATTTTGGTGAAAAATTAAGTTTTTTGTTGGAGATTTATGTTTTTGGGTTAAAACTTAAACTTTTTCGTGAAAATGAAACTTAAAAATATATCTCTTTGTTGCAGAATTGAAATATCTTATTTTAAAACTAGTTTTATTTTTGTTGACATATTAATTTCTTCAACTGAAAATTTATAATATATTATTTTTTGTTGAAAATGAAAGTAATTTGTTGAAAACTCTTCTTTTCGTGTATTAAATAAAATTTCTCGGTTTAAATCGCTTTTTTTTAATTCCACAAATTAGCTTAAAGTTCAACTTCTTTATTAAAATTTTATTTTTGATGAAGATTTATAATTTGATTTGAAAAATCACCTGTTTGGTTAAAAATGAATTTTATAAACTAAAAATTTATTGTTGAAAAGTAAACTCTTGTGTTAAAAATCTATAGATTTTGGTTGCAAAATCATCCTATAAGTTGAAAATTCATCTCTTTGATTGACAATTTAACTACTTTGCTGAAAATTCGTTTTGAATGTTGCGAATTAATTTTTATAACTAAGAATTCAAATGTTTTCATTTCGGTTGGAAATGCAATTTTTTACTTGAAAATGACACTATTTGATTAAAACTTGATGTATTTAAACACAAATGATACTTTTTTTGTTCAGAATTAATCTTCTCTGTTGAAAATACATTTTTATTCATCAAAATTCACCTACTTTGTTGAAAGTTAAACTAATTTGTCCGAATTTCGTATTTTTTATTAAAAATTCAACTTTTTGGTTCAAAATGTATACATATTTTTAAAAAATTGTTATTTTTTTCTTGGTAGAAAATTAATCTTCTGTGTTGAAAATTTTACTGTTTTGTTAAAAGCTGATCTCTTTGATAATAAATGTACTTGTTTTATAAAAAAAATTAACTTTTTGGCTTTAAATTCATTTTTTAGACTAAAACTTCAATTGCAACATTTTTTGTTGAAAATCAATCTTTTTTAGTAGACAATTCAACTATTTTATTGAAAATTCAACTGCTTAGTTGAAAGTTGAATTAATTAGTCAACAATTTATTTTTCGGTTTGGAGTCTTATCATTTAAGATACAAATTCGTTCTTTTTAAATAAAGATTAATATTCTGCGTTGAAAATGCATATTTTTCGTAAATATTCAACTACTTGTTTGAAATTTAAATTACTTTGTCAAAAATTATGTTTTTCTATTAAAATGGAAAATATTTAGTTGAATATTCATGTTTTTTTGCTAAGAGTGTTTTTTTTTGAAGATTCATCTTTTCAGATGAAAGTTTATTTCTCTGGTAGAAAATGTTACTTTTTAATAAAACATTAGTTCTTTTATTGAACATTAATTTTTTTAAACTGAAAATTCAACTATTTCATTTTTCATGATTCATGAATCTTTTTAAGTTGGCAATTCAAGTAATAAATAAATTTTTTTACTTAAAATTAAAATGTCATATTTTTAGTTTAAAATAAATATTTTTCTTGGGAAATTTATCTTGTTTAGTAGAAAGGTTACCTTCTTTCTTGAAAGTTCAACTGATTTATCCAAATGTCGATTTTTTAAATTAAATATTTAATTTTTTGCTCAAAATGTATATATATTTTTAAAAATTTGTTGTTTTTTTCTTGGTAAAAAATTAATCTTCTCTGTTGAAAATTTTACTGCTTTGTTGAAAGCTGAACTACTTTGTTAAAAATGCACTATTTTATTGAAGATTCATCATTCTAAATAGTAGTTGATCTCTTTGATAAAAAATGTACTATTTTATAAAAAAATTAGCTTTTTGGCTTTAAATTCATTTTTTAGACTGAAAATTCAATTATACCATTTTTTGTTAAAAATCAATTTTTTTTCGTTGACAATTTAATTATTTGATTGAAAATTCAACTGCTTAGTTAAAAGTTAAATTAATTAGTCAACAATCTATTTTTTGGTTTTGAGACTTATCATTTAAGATACAAATTCGTTCTTTTTTAATAAAGATTAATATTTGTGTTGAAAATGCATCCTTTTTTCGTAAATAATCTACTGGGTTGAGATTTAAACTACTTTGTCAAAAATTTATGTTTTTATCTTGAAATGGAAAATATTAGTTTTTTTATACAAAATTAACATTCGCTTTTGAAAATTCATCTACTTTTTTAATTACATCCATAGAAAATTAGTTTTTTTTCGTTTTTTTTTTTTTAAGATTCATCTTTTCAGATGAAAATTTAATTCTCTGGTGGAAAATGTAAATTCTTAATAAAATATTAGTTCTTTTATTGAAATTTATTTTTTAACTGAAAATTTAACTATTTCATTTTTTTGTATTAATGAATCTTTTCTAAGTTGGAAACTCAAGAAATAAATAAATTTTGTTACTTAAAATTGAAATATTATATTTTTGGTTTAAAATAAATTTGTTTTTTGAGAAAATTATCTTTTTTAGTAGAAAGGTTACCTGTTTCGTTAAAAGTTCAACTATTCTTAGTTAAAAGTTAAACTAAATGCTGTATCTTGTGCATGAGAAAATTTTTCTTGAGTAAAAAAGAAGTGATTCCACAGGGAAAAATAATTTTTCCCATTTACAACCGCTGTGTATAACAATAAAAAATCTTCTTAAATGATAATCTCTCGTTTCACGATATTATTCCTGAGATGAGAAGAAACGATGCCGCAAAATCTTGATTAAAGGCAAAAATACCCACTAGAAAGCGATTGATCACTCTGTCACTTTCCAAGCAATTTTTCCGGGTTAATCCGCTCGATTGTCAAGATATAATTCGAAACTTCACTTCTCTTTATTGCAAAGCTAAGGTTATTAATTTCGATATTTATTAGGTATAGAAATAATTGGAGGAAATAAAAAGATCGCCCTCAGCTTGATTGGATTAATGATGTATAGAAAAGATCTAGCTGGAAGGAATAGAAGAGTATAAAAAGTGATATAAAAATGGACAAAGAAATGGTTGATTAGTGGCAACATTTATGGAAGAGTCAAGCCTTTAGAATATCGAAATAATCTTTGAAATGACCTAATATATAGAATGGCTCTTTGAACTGATTATAGGATCTGAGCTTCAAGCAATACGATTCCTCGGCTGATGGAGGATTATCAATGGCTCCTCTGCATTATATAACAGGAAGTAGAGAATCTTTAACTAAAGTCGTCCCAGCTTCTCCCCGAGGAGGCAGAGACAGGATTCCAACTCGTAGCCCTCCTGGATCCGCAGAACGTATTGTCACCTCTAATTTGCCTTACTCCAGTTTACAGAGGTAATTCGACATACAACATAATCGATTAGCTGAGCCAATCGGACGTATAATAGCTTCATTTAATTGCTTTACCAAAATCTTACTCGATTGGCTCAATAACCGCAATCCCTAATGGTGATTAATGTTGCCGAAAATTGTGCTTTGTGTGTTGTGAATGATTAATTGGAACACAAATTAATATTAATTACAAATTCAAATAATTAGGGAGGCCGACAAAATTTTTACCCAAAAACCGGACTACTACAATACCAAATATATTTAAAAAGTATTCTAAATATTTAAAAATATTTCAGAAGGCTTCAATAATTTTTCCATTATTTCACAAACTATTTCATAAACTATTTCAAAGATTTTTATAATTTTACAAATATTATCCAATATGTCAAAAATATGTTATACATTGAGACATATTTCAGAAAGATTTTAATGATTTCTCAAAGATTTCTTAAGGATTTTACAAAGATTATAAATATTTCGCAAAGGTTTCGAAGTGAATACAAAAATTTCACAAATAATCTTATATTCAAAAATTTTAGAAAAATTTCATAAATTGAAAAAAGAAAGAATTGAAATATTTCAAGTAATAGAATGATGCTACATTTATAAATGGATACTGAAATAGAGTATTAGTTATAGGATCATAACATATAAAAATAATAGGAACTTTTCTATAATATCTAAGCCATATATCTATAGGCAAACAAAATAAGAATTTCTACTTTGGAAGCATTTAAACGATCCAATGAAATTAGTCATTCTATTTTAGAGGGGGCGGGGGCAAATCAATACTTTGCCCCTCCCTAGTCGATATTTATTGGGGGGCATTACGCCCTGTGCACCCTAGTGCAATTTGCTTCAAGAATTATCTTCGCATGTTATTTAGTTAAGGAGATCACACCCCACTACTTGTTTATTATTAACTTAATAAAAAATTATTACTTTTGACTCTAAAATTTACCATTGTGTACTAAAAGGATCAAAGAAGAGAATATATTTTTTGCCATTTTTTGGAGGCACTAACTAATAATAATGGTACTTTTTAAAATTCCTGACGCAAATCGAATTTTCTTTTAAAATTTAGGATAAAAAGAATTTTATTTCGCTCAAAAAGAATATTTTGGCAACAACAATATCCTTTTCCGGCAAACTTCACCTAATCTTGTACAAATAATATATTATTTCAGGAGAACTTTTTCTCTGAGCGTAACAATTTGAAAATTTTCAAAACTCTTGATCAATCCTATTCTAAAAGGATCATACGTATCGAATATCGAAATATCTCGCACCAACTCGAAAAATGTAATGCAGAAATG